>CAUYRH010024910.1:0-44880 GCA_963574655.1 Perodicticus potto | reverse complement strand
AGTGTTGGAAGTTGACATGCCTCCAAGTATTGGTCAATTTCCTTCAGATTTTCATATTTCCAATAATAAAGTTTCTTGTATTATTCATTAAGGATTTTTTGAATTTCTGAGTAGTCTGTTGTTATTTTGTCTTTACCATTTCTGATTGATGAAATTAGAGATTTTAGTCTTTTTTTCCTGGTTAGGTTAGCCAAAGGTTTATCTATTTTATTGATCTTTTCAACCAACTTTTTGATTTATTAATCTGTTGTATAACTCTTTTGTTTCAATTTCATTTAATTCTGATCTAATTTATGTTACTTCTTTTCTTCTGCTGTGTTTGGGATTGGAATGTTCTTCCTTTTCCAGTTACTTGAGATGTCCCATTAAGTTGTCAACTTCCTCTCTTTCCGTTCTCTTGAGGAAGGCTTGCAGTGCTATAAATTTCCCTCTTAGGACTGCCTTTGTGGTATCCCAGAGGTTCTGGTAATTTGTGTCTTCATTATCATTTTATTCCAAAATTTGGTAATTTCCTTCTTACTTTCATCTATGACCCATCTATCATTCAGCATAAGGTTATTTAGTTTCCATGTTTTTGTATGAGCATGCAGATTCATGTTGTCACTGAGTTCAACTTTTATTCCATGATGGTCTGAGAAGATGCAAGGAATAATTTCTATTCTTTTAAATTTGCCAAGGTTATATTTGTGATCGAAGATGTGATCAATTTTGGAGTATGTTCCGTGGGCTGATGAGAAGTATGTGTATTCAGTTTTGTCAGGCTGAAATGTTTTGTAGATGTCTGTTAAATCCAAATGTTGATTGGTTAAGTTTAAATATAAAATTTCTTTGCTTATCTTCTTATTGCAGGATCTATCCAACACTGGTAAAGGAGTGTTAAAATCTCTGACTACAATGGAGCTGGAGGAAATCAAGGTGCTCATGTCTGTTAAAGTTTTTCTTGTAAATTGTGGTGCATTCTGGGTGGGTTCATAAATGTTAATAATTGAAATCTCATCATTTTGAGTATTACCCTTAACAAATATGAAGTGTTCATCCTTATCCTTCCTTACTTTTGTTGGTTTAAAGCCTATTGTGTCTGTGAATAAGATTTCAACACCTGCTTTTTTCTGCTTTCCATTTGCCTGGAGTATAGATGACCATCCCTTCACCCTGAGTCTACATTTATCTTTTAAGGTAAGGTGAGATTCTTGTATGCAGCAGATATCTGGCCTGAGTTTTTGTATCCAGTCAGCCAAGCTGTGCCTCTTTAGAGGAAAATTTAAGCCATTCACATTAATTGAGAATATTGATAAGCCTGGTGGAATTTTGGGTATTGAGTTGTTCGAAAGTCCAGTGGACATTTTTAATCCTTTCACCGCTGTGGAAGTTGGAATTTGATCAAAAGTTTCTGAGTGTGTTTACTTTAGTGGTGGAGGATTGCCCTGTTCATTATAGAGGATATGTCTGAGGATATTCTGGAGAGCTGTTTTAGTTATGGCAAATTTCTTCAACATGTAAATGTCTTTAAAATATTTAATTTCTCCATCGTAAATGAAACTCAGTTTAGCTGGATACAGGATCCTGGGTTGATAGTTATTTTTTTTTTAGGAGATTAAACATCGATGACCACCCTCTTTAAGCTTGAAAAGTTTCAGCAGACAGATCTGCAGTTAATCTAATATTTTTCCCCTTATAGGTTATGGTTTTCTTGCGTCTGGCTGCTTTCAGAACTTTCTCCTTCATATTAACTTTAGGGAAGTTAATTATTATGTGTCTGGGGGATGTCTTATTTGGGTTGAGTCGTGCTGGGGTTCTGAAACTGTCTGCTACCTGCATTTCAGAGTCTCTTGGCATGTCTGAGTCACGATGCCCAGCCAATGTTTTATTTTATTTTTTTTAAGGATCTTTGAGGCATGACTTCCATTTTTGCTTTTAATCTTATACAAAGGGGAAGCTTAATGTTGCCCAAGGACAATTCGAAAGCATATAGAACAGTACTGCCATTTTATAAGAAATAGAATAATAGTTCTATACTCTGTTCTTATTTAATAAATAGAAAATAATTGTTCCTATTTATTTGTTAAGAGTTTCTTTGTATAAATCTGGACTGCAAAGAGTAAATAACCTCTTAACATTAAATAAAAATTAGTAGTACAGAAGTGCTTTGAAATCATTAGCATTAGTAATTTCCTGAAAATGTATTGTCTTCTTTGCTCTTATTACAAATAATTGCACTGACCTGACAGAGCAACTTCTTATCTAGATAGAATTAATAGACCATAAGAGAATTATATTTGTAATGCTATATGGTGAGTGGAGAAAACTTGATTGCCTCTCCTTAATTAACAGACATATAGTTGTGTTCATTGGTTTCAGTATAAATTATTATTACACCCTGTTCCACTTCTGAAAAGTCATTCCCAAAAGATTATGGGTAGTCTTTTAATATGATAAAGCCAGAATAAAATTAATTGTGGCAAGTAAAAAACATACACTTATAAAAACAGAAAGGGAGCTAAGTAGAGTATATATAGAACATCTAAAAATATTTAAGACAGATGATGGATTAACACTGCTACTGGTAATGGGGGATCTTACATAACACAAGATGTTACAGATGGTAGGAATTATGGATATTAAAGGTCTCACTTGGACAGATTTTTCTAGTGCTTTTAATAAATGTCCCATTCTAACCTTAGACAGAGTTAGGTTGTTTGAGAAGCAGCCACACATGTCATGTTGACTTTAAGTACCTGTTATTAACTCATTCTGTAGCCTCGAGATAGCATGACTGTGTGTGTGGAAATATTGTATTCTCTGCACCACTTTCTTAGTGTGTTGTGAAATTAGAATCTCTGAATTTCTGCGGTTGTAGATGGAGATCACTGACCCAAAATAAAATGAAAATGCTCTCGATGTAAACAGCCTTCATTTCTTCTTCTGACTTCAGTCACTTGTGCATTCACTGTACAGTTACAGAGTTACTGGTACTCAGTATAAGGTCATGTGCTAATTGCCAAGGGTGTGGCTATGAAAGAAGATTTGCATGCTAGTTGGGGCAGCACAAAAGGATGGCTCAAATTGATAATGATTATACTAGAAATAAACACAAATTGTGCCTTAGAAAGAATATGGGAAACTTAACCTTTCCCAGGTCAGGCTGGGGGAAGAGGGCCAAAAAATTTACTCATGCTGTGGTAGCTGAACTAGGCTTTGAAGAATGGCAGGGAAAATCCAAACAGGGAAGAACGGGAGGTGGTTATTTCCGACAAGGAGCAGCAGGTGCAAAAATAGTCCTCAGGGACTCTATGTGACTGGAGCATATAGTTTGATTTGTTTTATTTCAAATAAATGATCTAAAACATCAGAAGATGATAAGTGGTGGAAACCTGGTGAGGCTGGATGATCTGGTAAAAGATATATAAGGGTGACAAGAAGATATGAAAAAAATGTTAAATTGAAAAGTGAGATGGTCAAACGTATGCCTTCCAGTGATTATTGCACCTGCTGGGTTGGAAAATGACTTGGAAAATATGACTTGAAGAGAGGAAACCTGCAGTCAGTAAGAAGAGAAGAATTAAGTCTAAATGGTTACAAAGCACCTACCACGAGTTAGACCCAGGGTGTAAATTATTAATATTAACCTCTCTGTGTGATGTGTACTATCTATTAAATCTCATTTTTACAGAAGAGGAAATTGAGATATTGCTAAAGATTTTCTGCTTGATCAAATCCTCCTTGAGCTCCTGCTGAACTCTCTGTTCATCTGGTTTTGACTTTGAACTTCGGTGATTGCCTCTACAGTGCCTGATTCCAGCAAGACTTCTACTAAGTCAGTTTCACCGGAAACCCCACCTTTGATTTCTGATCACCTTCAATAGCTAATCAGATTCTTTATCCTCTACCATCACCCAGGTGATGTCTGGTCACCCTGGCTGGCCTCCAGCAAGAATCCTGTTAGGTTTGGCCAGAATTCCCCTTTGATAATTTTCTATCTACTGACACCCACCCTGCTCCTCGACTACATATCCCCACATGTCTGTGCTGCATTCAGAGCTGAGCCCAATCTCCTTCTCTTATGCCGACTGCAGTAGTTCTCCCCCATGAATAAAATCAGTCTTACCATCCTCAACAAGCATCATTAATATGCTTTTTTTTTCATCACAAAGATAGTTAAGTAAATTCTCCATGTTCTCAGAGCAGTAGGTGAGAGATCTGGGGTTCTAAAGCAGGTAGCAGAGCTCCAGAGTGTGATCTCAGTCACTGAACTGCATAAACTTGAATTTCTATGGGCCCTCACTCTATGTAGATACTGTGTTACCACTTGGCATATATTATCCCAATTGCTCCTCACAAGGACTGGAGGTAGGTAATCATATTATCTCATTTTACAGATGAGAAAACTGAGGCCCAGAGGGAGTGAATACATTTACCAAGGGAGTTCAGCATGAATACAGAATGAAGATCTGGACTCATGCTGTCTCATTCTTGGGACTGTGCTTTTAATTGCACTGGAATACCCTTCATTAGGAAGCAACTCCTGTGACTGCACAGTGGTCTAATTATTGAAGCTGAAACTTACCTAATATAAAACCATCAAAGAGAGAGAAACGGAAGGATCCAGAATGAACCAGAATCTCTTAACTTCCTTTGATGCAGCTGGACTTGCCCTTTTCCATGACTGGAATCTTCCTCACTCGACCGAGCTTTTTAAAGAAAGGGACTCTGATGTGTTCATCTGTATATTCTAAGATACAAAATAAATGTGAGATAAGCACATTAATTAGTGCTCTCAAACTGGGAATGGTCCAACACAGCCCAGGAGGTCTCTGAACAAGAAAAGAAAGTGTATCTGCCTGTTACAGGTGTGACAGGGCAACCCCACAGAGAAAATGCGGGACTTGTGCCACCCAGGAAAGGAGCCACCAAGTACGTATGACTAATTTGATTTAAATTAGGTGAAATTTTCAATTGCTAAGTCATACCAGCCAAATGCTCAATACCCACAAGTCATAGCTACTCTCGCAGACTATGCAGACAGAGATTACTCCCACCCCAGCAGAAATTTCTACTGAAAAGTCTTGCAGTGTTCCCCTTGAAATGTCTGTGTTCAAACACCCTGAACATCTTTCTCTAAAGCAGATTTCTGGGTCCTATTCCAGACCTGCTGAACAGAATTTCTTTGCAGAGAGCCTGGAACTTTGCATTTTTAATATTTATCTATATGTTTTCTTTTAAGAAATACCAGCCTTGATCTTTGATTTCCTACATTTTTTGTCCCAAAACTCCTTTGTTCAAATAAAATCTCACCTACAATTCCAGAAGGAAAAACAAAGAAAAATGGAACAGGTTAAAGTGGTGGGGATGCTAAGCCTGGGTACCAAACCAACTGCCAAATCTCCGTGAAACACTAGAGAGCAAAGACATTAAACTTCACATTTTGAAAACTATTTATCCCAGAGGTTATGGGAACTTCCCAGAAACTCTGAGGTTCTACCTCCCTAAAGAACAGAAAACTTGATGATGGGAAGATGCAGTTATCGGAGCCATCAGTCTAGAGCCCAGGACCCACCACAAACTGGACTAGGAAACATGGGCCATATTTTAAACACAAGTGATGGACTAATATATGCCAAGCATTAAAGGTAGCTGTGTCCCACAGCAAGCCAGGCTCAGTGCCAGCTTGTCCTAGGATTGTTGAGAAGTGAGGGATTAGGTCGCCCTAGTCCTCTCCAAGTCTCCAGTTCTGCAGGGTTCTCATCACACATGTCCTGGTGTTCTTCTCAGTGTGCTCGTTTTGGGCAGCTGCTCTGGCCCTATGTAAATTCTTGGGGTGTGGGTTAACCACAGGCTAGAGATTGAGTAGTCAAAGTTGTGAAGATACAACTTCACAAGTTGGTGAGAAGATATGCACAGAGGTTGGGAAATGGTGACTTCTGTTAACATCTGATGTTTGAAGATTGGATCCAGGAGATATTTCACCTGAGGTGATGTCGACAACTATCAGCTCAGTCACAGTGCAGCTTAGCATGAGAGAAGAAAAGAGACTCCTTTACATCTGAACATACTGACTGAGTAGCAGGCCATACCACCCCTCAGCTTGCTGTGTTCCTGAGGTTGGCCACCTTCCAGCAGAAGTCAACATTATTGCATTAATTTCCAGAAAGCTCTGGGCTGGAACTTTTACTGGTTAATGAAGTAATGTTTCTAAACTTACTTTGCAATCTTTCAGGGATTATTGCCATACAGTAATGGGGGAGGCAGGCATCATATCATCCTCATTCTTACACCCTAGGCTCAGCTTAACACAGAGTCATTGGAAACAACACAAAGCAACTTATCCAAATATGTCAGATAAAGTCTATAATGCTGCCATTACGGCAATAGTGTTGTAGATGAAGTCTTTTATCCTCAGTAAAATTCAAGTGATTTGGCACCAAGTGTTTTTTCCTCCGGGTGTGCCATGGTTGTGCTGTAGCTGAACACTTGAGAAGATGATCATCAGTGCATGCAATGATATTTATTGAATTCCATCCTTTGTTCTGGATCCTTCCAGCTCTGACATTCAATAGCAATCATGTTGTATTAAACTAAAGTGAGACCATTGAATGAAGAACAAAGCAAAGAAAGAAGGCTATTCTTTTAAGTTATTTCTTATTTGAGGTGTTTCATTTGTAAACTACAGGGCATATCGTATTTATTTAACTTAATCAATCAGGGTGACACTTCATTAAATTAAGAAATTTAATTAACAAATGAAGATTTCACATGTCTTCTCTTTTTATGTTCATATTAAGGCAGGCCATTTTGATGACAACTTTTATAGCTGTGATTAAATATTTCTAATAGATTTCATTGAAATTTGCAAATAATAAGAAATATTTCATCTTTATTTTATCATTCATGACATATCCAATTTAGCCTTGAGGCTGTCACCCGGGTGTTCTGTGTCTTCTCTAATTTCTGTTCAAACATCTATGCTTTACTAAGGAAGGAGCTTGGTTACCAACGCAACAATTTCATCCATGAAAGGCAGAGATGGGCCCACAGAGAAAGTACTCCTCTCCCTGCTTTGATATGTGGGTAACATCACCCCAAGTGACCACCATGAGTGTATATCTCAAAGCTTAATCAGCATAAATCCAGATAGTGACAGTTTGGCATGTGTTCCCTTTTATGACTTTCTTAAAAGGTCATTCTGCTGATGTCTCTACACCCCAGTGGAGAGGGACCTATACCTCTCAAGGAACAGTGGTTAATTAACTGTTTGACATTGATTTTTAATAAGTTTATATTCACACAAAATACTTCTTGTTATTGCCTTATTTTGTTTGATTCTAGACCTGCCTTTGAGACCCACTCATTCATCCCGACATTCGTTTGCTGTGTATTACATTCTAAGCCCTGGAATGGATGGAAACCAGGGCCAAGCAAAGCAGTTTGCTCTCTACTAACAGAAGTCCCAGCATGGTGGTTAAGCCAGTCTACACATCTCTTTCTTCAGTTCTCCCTCACAGGGTGTGCTATCCAGCTCCATTACCATCCTGGTCTTGCTCCTTCCATTTGTGACAGTGACCCACCCACACCTGAAAGCCAAATCTTTGCCTGTTTTCTGCTGTGTCCAAAACAACATTCCTCTATAAGGAGCTTTCTTTAGTACAAAAATATAAATCAGGTCATCTGAGGCCAGAATGAGAGGGAATCTCCTCGTGGGGAAGGTTGGCTGACCTCTTCAGCAATCTGTCCCGCCAAGCTGCTCTCTGCGGTGCTTATTCCACTTTCTCTGCCTGGACAGCAGCTCGGGTCCCAGAGGATGGACCCACAGTCAGACAGCTTCCATTTCTTCCATTTCACTTCTGTCACAGTCAAACAGCTTCCATTTAATGTCCCCCTGTCAGGATGCAGACAGAACACACGTCCCCATCTTTTCAGAAACGTTGCCCCATAAGCACTGCATTATGTTGGACTCACCAAGTCATACAAATGCTCAGAAGCCCAAAGTGAGGCCATGCTATCACTGCCAGCGTGCCAGGGTCTAAAGAAAAAAAAATAAAAAGATCAAACAGAGCTCCTTGATTTTTTCCATGCTGATTTCACATGAGTAACCTCTTTAGAGAGATCATGGCACCCCCTCCCTATCTCACCATTTTTTCAGACTCTCCAGGAGGGTGTCTTGTGTGGACTGAGAGCTAAAGGACACAGGAATTGGAATCCTAAACTGTCAGAGCTAGAAGGGCACCTGCAGGTTGCCCAGTGAATGTTGTTCACCTGCAGGCAGGAAGCAGGCTCACCAAGGGGAAATGACCACTCCATGGCTGAGCCAAGGGCTTGATTAGAATCTATGATCAAAACATTATTGTACCTTATTAAAATGGAGTTCAAGGTGTTGGTGTGAGTGGTGGCTACCCCCACATGGAGGGAGGAGCTTCTCTCCTGAAAGGAGCAGGTGTTCCTGCTTGCAGTCTCCTCAGACAAGAGGTCTGGTCCTCAGATGAGAAAATAGAACTGACCAGAGGAAGGTTAACTTGCAGCTATGGTGATTCCTAGTGTTTGTGGCTTAATTTTCCTAAATCCAGACACTGGACACAGGCTGAAGACAACTCATTCATACTTTGTACACTTTGTGCAGCTAGTCAGTGCCCTGCTAGGACCCAGAGCTGCCCTAGGCCTCTGTGGAGCATTTGCCAAACTCCACAGAGCTCGGGATCCCTGGCCTGCACTGCTGAGTGAACTCCCTGGCACCCACTCCCACTGCATTGCCCTGGGCATCCCTGTAGCTCCAGCCGAAGCCTTCCCTTTCCCTCCAGGAATGCACTCACCCCTGCGGCCTCACACCGTTTCTCCCCTGAGCACCAGTTCCAGCTGCTATGCTCCTGTTTCCTGCCGCTCCAATGCCACTGCCTTCCTTGGGTGTGTTTGTTTGTTTATTTGTTTTGTTATGTTATGTTTGGATTCCCTTTCCAGTATCTCCTTGCTGCACAGACCTCTCCTTTCCTGCCAACTCACAGCTGCAGGGCTGAGACCCTGTCCAGGGCAGGTGCTTTATAACACACAGATGCACCAACTGGCACATTAAAAACTTGAGCCCCTGGCCTGCAGGAAAGGGAAAAAATTACCCTGTCACTGACCCATTATCCCAAGCTTACAGTGGTACTTTTGATTATCTTGGTTGGGCAGTGGGATCTTTGCAGACTGCAACCCACATTGCTTTTACTGTAATCTCCTGTCTCCTTCCACTCAGATATTAAAATCTCCCTTCCTGTGGGTGCCCTATCATGGACATTCATTTGGGAGACAACTTCACAGTCTGTATTCATTCTGAGTGGCCCATTCACATACCCTTTTGTCCAACTTTCTTGTCACCCATTTCAATCTTCTTTGCAGCTAAGCTGTTGGCAACTGTTCATGACTCAGTGTGGAATTCTCACTTCTGGCACTGTGGATAGCCAAACATACTACTCTGCATCTTCCCTGCTGGGGTATTTGCCTCCCCACTGTACTTCAAGGTCAGTGAAGGCTGTGGTGCTTCAGCATAACGTGCGGACACATCTAGAAAGCAGACTTCTCTTCCTTAGTCAACTTACCAGAAGAAACGCCCTAGGAGCCCACAGTCATAGACCGACAGTGAGAAGATGCTGCAACAGGGTCGGTTTTGAAAGAATCTGCGCCACCTGGGCACACCTATTTTTGCCTTCTAGACCTGCCCAGGCTTTCTATTATATGCATTCTTCACTCGTTATTGATTGCTCTGTGTACAACTAACTGTGGGGCTCATTAAATGTAGCCCACGGGTCAACACACCACTTCTGAAGGGTCACATAGTAAGGCCATATGGTCTCTGTTACAACTACTTTTGTTGTAGGTGAGAACAGCCAAAGACAAAACTCAAATGATTACGTGTGTCTGTGTTCCACTAAAATTTGACTCATAAAAGCAGGCAGTTGGCCCACAAGCTGGAGTTTACCAACTCCTAACATAGTCCTATTTGAGACCAAATTTGAGTCAACAAATCAAGTGAACTACCAGAGCCACCTCTAGATGCATCAGCAAACACACTATGTGGAATGGCTAGTAAAGAAGAATTTGGCCCAGTCCATTGTTAGACCAGTCTCCTCAGTCTAACACTCATATAATCCACTGCCATTCATGTCCCCCAGATTTCTGCCAATATTTATTAACACAATTTGAATTCTTTTTGGTGCAAGCTATTCCTGCCTGGGCCTTAGTGTGCACCTGGTTCTCTAGAGCACATAGAGATATGGCCCTATCAGTGGGCCTAGTGGCAACAGAGAGTGCTAAAGGTGGGATTTGAAGAGATGGATAATCCCTATTAAGGCATTTACCCCAGGTAGGCTTATAATAAGGCTTTTCAAGGGAAAGAAGGAGAGTCTCCTAAGACACAGTGGGACAAACTAATTTTATTAGCAAGGGAAATCCAGAGACACTTGGAAGTTCAAGATGGCCAGTTTTATCAGGGTCCACTAAGATGTTCTCATTCCAAGGTTTAGTAGCCTAACATTTCCATTGAATTCAGCTGTCATCGTAATTCAGTAACTTACACAAAGAATATTCTGTTGATTTTTTATCAATATCATCCTTGTGGTTATTAAGAAATAAAAGTTTATTGATTATAATTGTGAAGGATGTGTTACTTAGTTCAATGTAAGCATTTCACAATGAATAGTGAAGCAGTACCCTGAACCCCATAAATGCATCAATGTACGAAGTTATGATTTAATAAAAAACAATTTAAAGAAAAGAAATAAAAGTTTATTTCAAGGTCATCTTGAAAGCTGTCTGATTCGCAATCCGTGACTTGAACTGATAGTTAAAAGAACCAGAACTGGTCATTTTTTTTTCCCTGTAATTGCTCACGTTCACTCAGGAGACTCCACCCCACACCACTGTCCATGTAGCCGCCATGACTGCATAGTGGTTAATACGGCAGCTACTTGAGTTTCAGAGGCATCTCCTTGGTGCACATTTCATCGTGTTCAATCACAGGTGATAGCTGAGTTAATCGAGGTGTCATGGCATGGCGCAGATTACTATTGATAACATTTGCTGGCAAAAAAGAATAAATTCAAAAAAAAAGAATACAGTTTTTTATAAAAGAATAATTGGCAAAAAAAATTGGCAAGAATAAATTTTTTTTAAAGGTAGCACTACACTCAAAGTTAAAAATATAATCAAACCAATTCCCAAATTCCATCTTTCTGTCTCTACCTCCTGAGACTACTTCTAATAACAATTCTGTATCAATCTGGGTCCAATTAGGAAATAGAAACCAAACAGTTATTTGAACAGAGAAGAATTAATATAAGAAATTATTAGCTATAACAACAGTTATAGTTAATCCATGAAAGATAAAGGAGAACACTGCACAAAATTCCCTAAAATGGAATGGATGGAGAGTATCTAAATAAAAGAGAAGCAAACTTGAGGGCCACAGGGCTCCCTCCCAGGATGGATCCACCTCTTTGAAGAAGGAGGGGTTTGCATTCTGTTGACTGTATGGAGGTTCCCTGGGTTTTCCAGGTCAGAGCTGGTCCATAGATACCAGGCTGAGGGAAAATGGCAAAAAGCAATACCCCTCCCAGGGCAGGTGGGCTGACACAGTGGGTAGAGCCCCACAGATGGAAAGGGAAAGCAAGAAATGCACTTGTAGGGTGAGTGTGGGCCAAAGCTGGCAGGCACAGAACAGTGACTTGCAAGCTGAGCATCCTCCATGGTGCAGGCAGGGCTGGGAAGTCTACTATCCGAGTGCCTGTGAGAATCACTGAGGACCCACCACAGGGGTACAATGGACAGCCAACAGGACCTGGTTCACAGGGGAGCCACCAAAACTTGATGGGAGTAGTGAGCCATCAGGGGATGCCCCTTAAATTAGATGCTGGCAGCTGAATTGTAGGAGCAAGAAACAGCACATTAGTATCAAGACAAGAAGCCCTTCTCCTGGTGTGTGTACCGTTAGAGCCCTCTACTGAGAGCGTTAAACATTTCACCAACTGGCAAAAGAGATATTTTCAGGGTCCCACTCTATTACCACAGAGCAAGGAAAGAAAAGTGGACCCACAGCCACGCAGCAATGGATTGCTATTTGGCACTGTAGCATCAATTATCAGCATAATGATTAATGTTTCACAGAGTCTTTATCTAGTCCTCTCAATTATTAACTTTATTTAAAGGGGGAGGAAATGAAGGTTCAAAGGAGTTGATTAATTCAGAGTCCCACAGCTAGTAAAGAGGGTCAGCATTCAAAGGAGATTTTCGGATGCAGCATGAATTCTTCCTACTGAACCCACTGGCTTGCCCTGGGGAGGACTAGAAGGAATGGAGAATTCATTGATTATTTCGTTAGACCAGTATTTATGAACAGTGACTATGTGGCAGGCAAGGAGTCAGGTACTGGATCTTCAGGGGAGATAAAAGAGACGTGGTCTCTGCCCTCATGTAGAGCAGCGTCAGCAAATTTTATATTGAAAGATAAATATTAATATTAATTATTAATATTAATATCTATCTTTTAATAAATATTAATATTAATATTAATATTTGAGGCATTGCAGGGCCAAGAAGAAAAAACGAGGATATTATGTATGTGCTTATATATACATTTGAAAGGTAAGGACTTAAAATGTGGAAATCATTATTAACTGTTCAGCAGTGTTGGCTGTAATAATGGTTTGTTGCATTGATGAACATTTTGTTGATCCCTGGTCTAGACAAGGAGATAAACAAAAAATAAATACACAGGTGAGCACAAAGTGCCAGGAGGGCCCAGACAAAAAGAAACATTTCTGGAGGAGACGTTAAGACTGAGAACCAGAAGACGTTCATTAGGATTGAGGAAGGACATTGTAACCAGGACCTGAAGAAAGAGATGTTAGCTGGACAAACAGCCGAGGATGGAGCATTCTGGGCAGAGGCCACAGTTCTGAGGTGAGCAAAATGTAGTGCATTCACGGAGGTAGATCACAACATTAGCAACCACAGGATGACAACAAGGATAATCTCTCTCTCTCTCACACACACACACACACACACACGGGGGAAGCAGGGTGCGTGCAGCAAAAAGGAAAAGGAGATGGATCTAATGAGGAAGGTGGGCCAGATGATGCGGGGTCTGGTGAAGAGACCAGACTAGAGGACGCCGTGTCTGGGAGCAACCAGAGTGCCGGGGAGGTGGAAGAGAGGAGGGCAGCAAGTGCAAGGGCAGCCGCCTGAATCCGTGGCAGGGACCTCACAACCTCCCAGCTGTACCATGAAATGCTATTATGCGTGTCAACCTTCAGGGAAGGCCCTGCCGCTCTCGCCCCCAACCCTCACCAGCAAACATTCCTTTAAGTCTATACTTTGATGCATTCAAAGAGAATTCAAACCATCTTTGCCTTTCATAATTTAATCTGTTGCCCAGGCCTGTCAGAAAGTGCCGGAAAGCAACTGATGGCTTCCCCCTGTAGTCCTCGGTCTTGGAGCAGAAGGACCCAGAAGCAGCAGACAGGAGACCTGGGACTCTGCTCTGACTCCCCCTGGATCTCATCTTTCACCTTTGCACCTGGGTTCTTCGGGTTTAATCAGTTACAGAAACAGGATAATGTCACAGTTAAGAGCACAGGCTCTGGAATAGAGCACTTTGGGTTCATGTCTCTTCTCTTCCAGCTGCATCATTCACTTCTGTCCCCTCATGTCCCCATCCTGAGGATGGGATCATTATTGTACCCAGCCGGCAGGACTACTGAGAGTGTGTGCTGGCTGTGGGAAAGCATGTGAGTAGCACACAGAGCGCCTCTGTAACTATGATATGGGCAGGCATTTTAACAACTAATTTTAGCTTTTAGTTGACATATAATAACTGTATGTATTTATGAGGTTCACAGTGATGTTTTGATACATGTGGAGGACAGGACTGGAAGATAACCTACAGATGAAGTCCACCTCTACATCCAGAGCAGGGTAATTAATATATCCTGATTAATAAATATCATCTCGAACATTTGTTTTATCATTTTTTTGTGTTCGGAACATTCACTATCCTCCTTCTAGCTATTTGAATGTATATCATAGATTATTGTCAACTATAGTCACCCTACATTGCTATGGAACACTAGAACTTTCCATCATTCTATTCTATGGACAGTGTACTTTAGGCACAAGACAACGTCTCTTGCTTGACATGGCGTGGCAGAGCAGGTTCTCAAATTCAGGTCTTCACACTCTCAGACTCATGCTTCCCAATGCCACGCCCTGGCATGATGACCTGGGGCAAGATGCTTCAGCCTAGGGAGCTCTGTTTACCCAACAGTAAGGTAAGGTCACTACAGTCTCTTTCTGTCCTTCTGTCCACATGCTTACAATCCATTCTGGTCATTTTCACACTGATTCTGGTTCTGTTGCTGTGATCTCTCCAGATTGCCATGGGGACTCTTGGTGGGGACAGGGCCCAGCCTCCTGCTAAGTGCCAGCACTTTCCCAGGGAAGGTCTGTATCAGCTGCCAGCCCCTGCTCTGTGGGCCTGTAAGTTACCTTGTCACATAAAATTCTCCTTCTGACACTGTTTCCCTTTAGAAAGAAAGTAAATCATAACTTTTTACTTAGGCATTTCTGCTTCGAGTCAGACCTGCTTTAGCCTGAAGTTGAAAAAGAGTGTATTTGGTTGGATCACATTTCAACTCAGTCTAATAGATATTTGCTTAAGGGGAAAAAAGGTTAAAGAAAAAAGGGAAATGTCAAAATGGAATAATAAAATGGTCTATAAACAGAAGCAGGTTTTCTGTGATACGTTACCCCGATAAAGCCGATAATGGTTCCCAAATGCACCGTCCTGGGCTGATGCCAGGCTGGGTGGTGGGGGATTCTGGGTTATTTTTAATTTTACTGTTGCCAAACCATGACCTCATCCTGATGGAATTCTCTCCCACCAAAAAGCTGTATCAAGTTATTTGTCGGCTGAAATTCATTTGTATGTGGATTCATCGGAAACATGTGTGGCCACAGAAGTAGCCAAGAGGGAAATCTGGGGGAGGAGAGAGAGGAATTTTCAAGGAAACCCTTCCCTTTGTTTTAATGTAACAAGCCGGTCTTTGCGGGGCCTCAAGCCTTTGACAGTGTTGGTCTTGGGCTGCTGCTCTCTGACTTCCCTGTGCCCTCAGCAATCCTGATCAAACTCCCTTCTCTCCAGCAGAAGATGGAATGGTCTTCTTCCCCCACTGGGCACAGGCCCTGAGGAAATCCTGTGGCGTGGACTCAGGTGTGAGAGTGTAGGATCCTTGGCCAACACCCAGCCAATCCAAAGATACTACATGTGCAGAAATGATAACAGCACTGGATGCTCTTTATCAAGCACCTGGTGGAAGTGCTTTCAAACATTAGTTCTGATCTTCACAACCAAGTATATGATATGGCCAGTCTCCATTCCACAGACAAAAACACTGAGGCTGTAGATGTTAACTCCTTAAGGGCACATGGGTATTTAGTGGCTTAATCAAATTTCAAGGCCAAGTCTGTTTTATATAAAGCTTACCCTCTAATCACAATGCTTCTGCAAACAGAAGTCTTTAAAGGATTTACAGAAGAGAAAGATACTTTAGACTGGAAGAGCGGGGAAGGCTTCATGTAGGAGGTGTCATCTTAGCAAGGTGTGACAAAGTATTTGGACACAGAAAGATATACTTCAGACAGAATAAAAGTCAGGATGAAAGGGGAGGCTTCAGTAAAATGAGGGCTGAGTGCTTCAAGGAGTGAAGAGGCTGCTTTGACCCCTGAAGGCGAAGTAGGAAATATCTCCTGAGCTTCCAGTGTGTAGAGCAGCTGATTTTTATATGACTGGACAGGCTTGACCTGGGGGAACATGGCGATTCAATGACAAGTCTTGAAAAGGAAAGTGCCATGAGCTATCGTCTGGCCTCAAAGTGGAAAGGGACAGCACGGGAGACCTTGGGGGCAGTCAGGAGAAAGGGGCCTGGGTAGTAGGCTGATAGGGTGGGCACGAGAATAATCCAGGGGACTTAGTGATGGATGACACATGAGATGAAAAGGGAGAGAGCCAGCCAGAGCGAATGCCAGTTGCTGCTTTAAGTGGCTGTGTGGTATGCAAGACCACTTGTAGAAGGGGGATGGAGCTGTGGGCAAAATACTTTGGGACCTGTTCAGCTTGGGCTATGTTATTTCTGTCACTCCAGCTCTTACATGGATGGATTGAATCATGCTCCTCTTTGCCCACCCTCTCCCCCAGCACCCAGCACGGTCCTCAGCAAATAGAACGTGTTCAGGGGAAAGCACACATGGCTAGACTGGCACCACTGTCTGTGGCCCCTGCGGCCTGACAGAATTGACCACCAACAGAGGAGAGAATGGCCAAACGCAGACAGCACAAGCACCACAGCAGAACCTAACACCATGCTCTACCTACCCAGAGGAGCAGCTGTCTCAGACTGTCACATGGCAGGGTTTTTGGTAGGAAGAGATCTGGCACCAGCATGGGATCCTGCCTGTTGCCATTGCCAGTGTAGAGATGGACCCATGCTACCAACCAGCCATCATGGCCAAGGGGCTCAAAAGACCAGGAGAAAATCCTGTTCAGAACAGACGGGAGGTAGAATCTGTTTTGCTTTTCAATCAAGCCCTTTTTCTTGCACAAAGCAACCTGGTAGGAAATTAATTGTTCTATTGTCTTCTCCAAAATGGAGACTCTGATATTAGAGAGAATAGTTTCCCATAAGAACAATGGTTCGTGTGTCTGGGAAAATCATAATTTTTTTCTAGTGTCTGCTAAAATAAGCATCACAAATATTGCATATATCATAGAGGCTTGGAAAAGCAGGATCGAGTATCTCATTATGTCCCTGTTGGACAGAGCCTTTTATTCCTTGGCTCTCTGGTCTGTGTCCACAGGCAGACAGGGTGTGTCTTGCTCATGGCATGTGGTCTCCTGTTTCCAGGGCCATGTTTACCAATAGGACCCCATGTAAACCAGATAGCAAGAACAGAGTTGATAAAGACACACCTGTCTTGGAGCTCTTAATTTCTAAGAAGGGATGCTCCATTTTGAAATTGAGATTCTCTATTTCTGGAAAGTCACAATTATAAGCCCCATGACATGGAGCTTTTCAAATGCTAACTACATAAAGAAAGTAGGACAATGAGCCTCCTCCAGGTACCTATCACTATTTTTTTTCCATTTCAGCTTCATCTATAACTCCCCACACACTTTTACTTGATATGTTTGTTTCCCCAAATTGTGATTTGATGGTGCCAGGCAACACATGACAGCAGATCTCAGCAGAATTATAGGAGGCTCTGCTGCTTCTGGATTAGGAGACTTTGATGGCAAATGTCATATTTACCTTCCCACCTCCAGGGCTTGCACAGGACTGAGTATGCAACTGGCTTTCAAAGAATGACGTGAAGACCCCTCACCAGGCCTGTGATTTTGGAAACATCCTTGGATCTCTTCCTCCCCATAGTTCTCACCTGCAAAGTAGGAACAAGGAAATCTGCCTGATAGAGCAGTGATGAGCATTAAATCAATGTATAGAATCGATTTACTGCAAAGCTAAGCCCGCAGCAAGTTCAGCAATGCTGCTTGTCTTCCTTCTCTTTGGCTGTAGGAGTCCAGGCTCTCCTAAGATAGAGAAAGTAAGAAAAGTAGATAGAAAAGAAAAGAAGAGTTGAATTAATGAGGAATAAAGGAGGAAGAGGCAAGAGAAAAAAAATCAATATGGAATTAATAGAAGGAGAGCAACATGCGAGAGCTCTCCCAAGGACCCTGAAATCCAGCTCTATGGCAGCCCCATGGAAGAATGTTGCACACCAGAAGATGTTGCTCTTGAGTTCCCTGTGTCCCTGAAGGCCAAAGGGCTTGGCACTGTTTGCCCCAGGCAGTTCCCCTATCTCCCCTTATCCCACTACAGCCCTCAGGGTCTCTACAACCCTTCCCCAATTGTCCCTCCAGGACTTGCTCCCTAGAGAGTATCTGGGGACATGCCATATTGGAGTGTGAAGGGAGGTGGGCTCTGAGGCAGCCGGGGAGGGGAGAGATGTGCATTCCCTTTCATCTGGTTTGGTGAGGTCTTAGACATAGACCATCAGAGCACAGTGTGATGTAAACCATGGCAGAGCTCAGCTACTGAGAGGTGGCTATGGACAGGGGCTCATCATCAGAAAAGATTTCTCTAGGAGAGTAGGAGAAGTTAAGCTGTCGAGCTGTGAGTAAAGGTTTACCCACTAGAGAGGGTAGTGAAAGGATCTATTTCCAGAAGCAGTAAAAGTCTTATATTTGATTAGCCCATGGGTGAAACCATTTTTTTTAAACTACATGCACATACTCTCATTAGCTGAAAAAAACAGATATACAATCACCCCTACACACAGACCACAGATTCTCTTCCTCACCGTCCACACTAGCCTTGGGTAACCTAGGACTGCTTCTACATCCTACAGATTAGACAACTGAGCTTAGTGCCTTGTGAGACTGCAACTCCCCAGGTTCCAGCTCACAGGTTGCCTGCGACTTGGCTGCCAGGAATCCCTCTGTGAGGTAAGCCTGGCTCTAGAGCCCGCACCTACCACTTTTTGCCCTGTAATTACCTGTGACCTTGTCGCCCATTCCTCTAGCCTGCAAGTTCCTCCACGGTGGGAATCATTAATCTCTACATCCCCTGCCACCAACACAGGGTTCTAGTAAAATGCTGGTGTAAACAAACATTTGTTGGATTTAAAGTAACTGAGTCTTAACCCAAGGCTAAAAAGTGAAAACTGCAACAGTCACCAGATGGTCTGCATTCTTCTGGCAAACAGCGCCATATGAAGAACACCCAAATATGTGGCTGGCTTTTGCATATTCCATCCAGATGTTTGGCTTCAGGTAGAAGCAGACAAGGAAATCCTTAATGAACAGACGAGTGTTTCTTACCATGTCTAACCTCCAGGCCGCCCTCTTGTCTCCTGTACAAGAGGCTGCAGCTAACTCAACATTCTTCAACAGGCAAAAAAAAAAAAAAAAGTGTCCTGATTTGGATGTAAGAAATGAGGGAAAGGGAGGGAGAGCAGAGGCCACCCAAAGCCCCTGGGGCAGGAGAGCGCTTGTCACGTTGGAGGGAGATGAAGAAGGTGTGGGCCATGGAATGTGGGCACAAGACAGGAGGTGGGAGAGCAAGGAGTAAAGTCTGGGTCAGGGCAGAGACGCCTACCTGTGCCTTACCGGTCATAGTAGGGACTGGGACTTTTACTCTGAGTGAAATGGGAGTTTTGAGCAGACCTAAAAATCAATCACATAGGATAAATTACATTTTCAGGAGATCACTCTGACATCTTTGAGCCTAGCCTGCAAGGTGGGGCAGGGGAAGGGAAGCAAAGTGGCAAGAGGACTTAGGAGGCCACAACCGCCATCCAGATAAGAGGTGGTGGTGGCTTGGACTGAAGCAGCTGTGGCAGGAACAGTGAGAGATAGATAGATTCTGGATGAATTCCGCCTTCCACTTCCCGCTCGTGGTTGGACTCCCGACAAGTGCCCATGCAGAAACACTGTTGCATGCCTGAAATCGCACAGTAGGGCAGCAACATTTTATAATCCTCAAAAAATGAGCACACAGACAGATGCACCAGTTCTGGAAGGACCCGGATGCTGGCTCTCAGAGGCCTCATCCCAGATAATCTCATCTCGGCCTTCCCCTGACATTTCGACGGGCACAGATGCTGAAGGAAGAAGGGCTGTCCTTGAAAAAAAGAAAAAAGGAGAGCTGGTAGAAGTCATTTGTTGATGCTTTTTTCAGTTTGCGCAGGAGACATAACCAGGATACAAGTGGGAATTTTGATCTTCTGAATATAATTTAAGAGAGAGGCCAATAGGCATAGGAAATTCAGGTGGCAGTGAGGGACAAAAGACTGATTGGGACAGAAACCACCAGAGAGGGCGGCATCCAGGGGAAACCACAGGCAGCGGGCTCTCACAGGTTAGGGTTCCCACAGGTCGGAGGATTGAGGATCTGATCTCCAAAGCTCGTTCAGATGTGCCCACCACCCCAATGTGCCTGCACGTCCTGGGCTCCTCTGGGAGGTTCAACCCTCCCAAGTCTGGTACAATGTCAGGTACGCGCCCCCTCCCAGCTAAGTACAGTTGTCAGGAGCAGCGTATTCTGTACAGAGCACACAGTGGTTCCAGCCACCCTCTGCTTCCAACGTAAAGCACCCCAGTGAGGCAGGAGTTAGATTCTTCATTTTACAAAAGAAACAGAGGCGAGATAGTAGGAACATAGGAATAATCACACAGCAAGTTAAGGAGACTCAGCCTGCCTGTACATCAAAGCCTGCTCTCTTCAAGATGATGTGGGCCTCCCTGCAGGGCAAGCAGCTTTGTCTGGCTTCAAGGCTAATGAGGGGAATTTGGAGGGTGGGTGTGAGCACCCACCTTCATGAGAGGTCCGAAGGGAAGGCAGTGGCCCACAGTCATTCCTCTTGCCACCCCAGGCCTGGCGAAAGCAGCTGGCGTGCTTTTTCTCTTGCCTGACTTTCTAGAGATATAAGCTAAACAAAAGCTGCTAACTTGGTTGCACATGAACCACCTGGGCAGCTTGAGCAGATACTGATGCCCAGTTTATCCTGGGAGTCTTTCCTTTAATTGTTCTGAGACAGTGGAGAGTTAAGGTGAAAAAACAGCACTGCAACTTCTCCTTTTAGTGTCTAAGCAGGAGTTAGGACAACTGAAATCCTTAATTATGCATGTATTCATTAATATGTAAGCTATTATAAATACTGTTGCAATTTTAACAACCAAAAATGTAACAGATTTTTTTTTACTATCTTGGATCCTTCTGGGAGCATGAATTTCCAAGAACAGAATTAACTTACCGAATTAGCAAAATTAGGTGATTAAAGAGTACGAACAATTTTAAAGCTCTTGATATATATTGATGACTTGTCCTCCAAAAAGACTGCCCCCATTTGTTCTTTTAATTTTAATTTTCTTTTAATTTTTTTAAATGAAATTTACTAAATGTAGAATATAAATGTCTTAACACAATAACTAAGAAAATACCATGAAGGCCATGTTAACTAGTTAGAGGAAAATATTTCAAATTGTATATAAAACCAGCACATTGTACCCCACGATTGCATTAATGTCCACAGATACGATTTAATAACAAAAAAAAAAAGGAATGTCTATATCCAACTTCCAAATAGCCAGAGCTGTTCAGTCATGGAATGGGCTTCCTTGGAATGTGTAGTGAGTTCCTTGTTATTGCAGGTGTTCAAGCATATCTAAAGAGTACTCTGCCACACCCTGAGTTTGGGTAGAAAGTGCAGGGCACAGAGCAAGCATGTCTGTGATATGGCACCCTGGTCTTGACTATTTACTACTGCCAGGAGAGCACACGGCCACAGGGCTTGGTAGACAGGTCTAGGGTGAGAAGGAGTTTATCCTGTGAAGTTCTCAGGAATGGATGGCACCCCCTAACCTACAGAAGACACTAATGGGGTCTGTGCACATGACAGTGACAATGATCAGGATGATGAGGGTGATGAAATACGAAGGAACATGATGAGCTTTCCAAGAGACTTTGCTAGGCTGATGCCCCCTTTCAGCAAGGAGGCACATCCTAGTTATTACCATTATTAATTAGAGGATACTTTTCTCCTTCACGTCACGCAGATTAAACAGTGAGAAAATGATAATCATGATCATTTCAATAACAGTGCTGAGAGCAATAATCTGCTGGGGACCTACTATGTGCTGGAAATTTTATCTTTACGCAGCATTTTAATAATTGGTTAAGCAGTTTTATCTTCAAAAAAAGGAATGAAGCAAATCTTATGCAATAGAACTGCATTATAAATGAAGAATTAAAAGGTCCTTTATTTTTGTCTAAGTACAAGGAGAAAGTAAAATGTGGATTTTTATTTTTTGTAAGTAAATTGAATTCCGCTCTGTAACCTTGAGGTCTTGTAATTTAAAATATTGAAGTAGTAAATGTTTTGTGATATAATTAAGAGGAATTTATAATATTTTTTAAAACAAGGTTCAATTCCATCTGTTTTAATTCCATCTTTTCAATTTTCCAATAAGATCTGAAGTTGAAGATACTGGGGCAGCCTTCAGAGGCTCTGGTTTTTGGGTTTTTCCTCTGCCTTTCAGGAAGTTTCATTATTGACTCCAGATTCTGGTAAATCCCCAGAGTCCAGGCATTTCACATGTCTGTGGTAGGGAGAGACAAAAAGCCTGTTTCCCAGGCCAGGTTCTGTTTACACTTCCTTGATCAGGGATAATGATTTGTTTACAGGAGACATTCCATCTTCATTAAACTCACTTCTGGACAATCAATAAAGAGCCTGAGATGACAGGGCGCATGTGTGTTTGAAGTCACGCATCCTGCCTTGCTCAAGAGGGACCAAGGCTCAGCTAAGAATTTCTTGTATTGATACCCAGGATCAGGATATTAAAAGTTCTATTTGAATTAAGAAAGGATGACCTTTCCCCAAAAGAGCATAAATTCTCAACAAATGACTTTGCTAATTATTATTCTCTGATTCCTATATGTCAGAAAGGGACCAGACTTACCTTGTATATTTCATATATAATGCAGCCTGTCTTCCATCCTCCTTTAAAAGGAGTAGGGCGCCGGCCTCATATGCCAGAGGTGACAAGTTCAAACCCAGCCCTGGCCAAAAACTGCAAAAAAAAAAAAAAATTATATTTGAATGTGTTTAACACATTAGTGGCACTTTTGAACTTAGGTGCTCATCTTTGCAAGCTCAATACAGAGAAGTATCCACCTACCTTAATTGGCTGATATACTTTATAAATTTCAAGGCTCATGTTCTAATTTAAGATGAAATCAGAATGAAATAACTTATACTTATCTTTCCATAGAAAATCAAGGTATTTTTTAATATCTAGACATAACATTTTTAAAGTCTCTTATATACAGAGTGACTTTTTTTTAACTATATAATGTTAAAAAAAGTAAGTACCATGTAGTTCCTTTACCATTAATAACTGGTTTGTCCTCTCTAGTTTTCCTTCTCCAAGCTGAAGTATCATTCTTCCTTCTAACTTGCTTTTGACCTCCTTATTGCCTATCTTATTTATTATAGCATTCTAGTGGGTGCACAGTTGTAGCTCACTGTGGATTTAATTTGTACCCCTCCAGTGATGATTAATGCAGAGCATCTCTTCATGTGCTTTTCTCCTGTGTTTTCTTCTAAAAAATTTTATTATTTTAGCTCTTGCCTGGAAGTATATGATCCATTTAGAGTTAATTTTTTGCATATGCTTTGAGGTGAAGGTCTAAGTTCATCTTTTATGTGAATATACAATTATTCCTTCATCATTTCTTAAACAGACTATCTTTTCTCCAGGAATTGTCTTGGCAACTGCCAGCTGTCAAATTCGTCAAAAAAACCCCCAGATGATTGAAAACATAATGCTTTTTTCTGTTCGCTCAATTTTATTCCAGCAATCTAGATCTATGTCCCTCTTAACGAGTATCACACTATCTCCATTACTGCAGCTTTGTAAAAGTTTTGGAGTTGAAAGTGAAAGTCCTCCCACTTTGTTCTTTTCTTTTTCAAAATTGTTTATCTACTCCATGAGCGTTTTCATATACACTTTAGGTTCTCAAAAAAATGTCTACTGGAACTTTGGTGAGAATTGTATTGGAGCTAGGGAGGTCAATTTGGGAAGCTTTGTCATCTTAACAATGCTGGGTTTTCCAATCTATAAACACAGAATGTGTCCCCATGTATCTAAATCTTTAATATCCATAATCAAAATTTTGTAATTTTCAATGTACACGTTTTGCACATTTGTTAAAGTTTCCTCTTTTTATATTATTGCTTTTTGATGTCATTGTGAATGAAATGCCTTGAATGAAAAAGCCCGCTGACTCTGGCATGCCTGTCACCTGCTTTCCTCAGTAGTCAGTAGCCACCAAATAGTATCTTTTCCTTATTTGAGTTTTAAAAGGGTCTTTGACTTGTGTCTCCCTAACTCCCGTCCTCCCACGTCAGGGTAACAGAAGCAAGCAATGTGTGTGGGGAGAGGAAGGGTGATATCATATCTCCTCTTTCTGCCTTTTCTGACTCTCCATTCACAAGCCAAAAGCAGGAAGAACATAGAAAAGTTTTATTATCCGTGATTCTGTGGGTACAATTACTCACATCTGTTCTCCTTCCCTCTGGCTTGTAATGCTTCGTGAGCAGGAAGCCAACAAGTCAATGGCAGAAGGTGACATGTCCACACTGAAGCCCCCGACTAGTGAGCGACCAACTCTCCATAGCACCACAGAGTGACCATCTCAGTCACTTTACTACTTAGTTCAGGCTTCTCTCCTTCAGTCTGGTCAATATCCTACTTTTGCCAGTGGGGCTTGTGAAAACCTATTTATTCCTCCCCTCCAGAGGGCTTTGGTGAAAAGATGCTAATCAAGAGTCAGGGAATCTGGCTGTAAACCTTGACTGAGCTCTCTTAGGCAGGTGAGCCAGAACGAAGAGACTTTACTGCTTCAATTCAGTGGGTGTGCTTAGGTGTGACATCCTCAGGTTCAAATGCACAGATGAACAGATCGATGTAGTAAGAAAGGGCAGGGGTTGTCCATGTCTCGCAGGCGGCAGGAAGTATTTGAACCAATTGTATGGGGCAATGATAACCTAGGGTCAAAAGGACAGAGATTCCCTTGACTTTGTGCCCAGCCTGAAAACCCCATTGAAGCAGTTCTCTGAACTCTTTTTCTCTTTATGCATAGACTAGCTGTTAGGTCTAGTGGGCCTAGGCTAAGACACAAAGGTGTCAGGTCTAGGCTATAATGGAAAAATACCAGTTAACTCCTGGCAAATTTCTGGACAGCAAGTTTTCAAAAAAAAAGAAGAAATAAGTCCAGTTCACTCCCAAGATAGATGGGAAAGTACTAATTAATTTCTTGCTTCTAGTTCACTCCAAGTTTCTTGCTTAGCTGACTCCCTGGAAAACAGACCGGGAGGAACCAACTTTTCCCAGACTGACTTTTAAACGATATCAGGTGGGGAAAATACTGAAATTAAGATGTATGGGAGGAAAGTACTGAAACTAAGATGTACAGGGGGAAAATATTAAAACAAAGATGTATGATGTACGACTAACTAACTGTAAAATTCTGCTTCCGTACAATGCTTACTTGCTACTCTATCTGGATGCACCTGGACAGCCTGCATGCCAACCAGGACGCAGACCAAGCCTTAAAAATCCAACCCATTAAACACTCAGGACTGCTCTCAGAAACCCCATGTTGGGACATGGAGGCAGTCACTGGCTGGCTCTTCAACAAAAGGACTCCTGTTTAAATTTAACTTGTTTGGCAGTGTGCTCTTTGTGGAACTCCTGGACACAACGTAACTTCCATTGATGTAGGTCTGAAAAATATGTTTCCATAAAAAGAAAGCTCACGAGTAACAGAGAACCTAGTACTGAGAGAGTATCCTGTGGGTGCCTTCAACCCGGCCTAGGCATAGCATCCAGGTAGCTCACAGTCTAAAAGGCCCCAGGGATCAAGGGTATTAACTGCAGCCAGGGGTAAGGTGGTAGCCTTCATGGCTGAGCAATCATCTTATGTTTAGACCAATGGAATTATCCTACTGAGAACAATTAATGTGCCTTTTTAGATCTAAATTAATGAGGGCCTGATCCATTCCTTGGCAGTCAGGCCAAAGAGATCCTTGTACCCAGTGACAATCAGGAACAATGCCAATCTTGGCTCTGTGCCTACTGGGCCAAAAGCATCATACCCAGAGGAAGGCACCTTGGGGTTCATATCAAACTGCAGGCCTAAATATGGATAGTAAAATCCCATTGCATGGGGGCATTGCAACTGAGATTAAGCAGCAAGGGCCAAGAATCAAAGATTAGCTTCTGGGAACTGCAAACGACACTCTGGTTTGAAGAAATGGGGCTAAGATCATACGAATGGTCAGATACGAAGTCAGGGTTTTAACTGAAGTCTTTATGACAACAAACCTGCATTCTTTTTCCTCTGTCACAATCTATAATCAAAAGGAAAGTGGTACTGAGGTGTGAGGCAAACTTGGTTCTTGCTGAGCCGGTGCCCAGAGGTCTAAGCTCCTTTGAAATCATAGGAAAACTCAGGCTCATCACACTTGAGTCAGGAGACAGCCTCGCCAGCAAGGCTGAAAACCTTCTCAGCACTTCACTCTTGACCAGAAGAAACAGGAGGAACAAATAGCTGTCTGTTAAGAGCTATGGATCCTAATGCTGGCTCCACCATCAACTAACTGACCCTAAATAAGACATTTCAACCACCTCATCCCACTCTCCTTACTAACAAATTAGTGATATTAACATGTCCTTCATCCTTATCTGATAATGTATTTAAAAGATAATACCTGGAGAGGGAGGGAGGGAGTCAGTGAGGGTCTATGATACATAACATTTCTTTTCTATAATCCTGGTTTTATCAAAATTTCTGATTGGCCACAGGAAAATCACCCTTTTTCCCCTGAACTCCAGTCTGCTTAACTGTATGAAGTTGAACAAGCAAGTTCACAAACTCATCCCAGAAGAAGCACTACTTATCTCCCTGCTGAGGATCGCTATGCTCCCCTTCTATGTACTTTCTTTGGGAAGCTGTGCACCAATGCCAGCACCTAGTCCATCCTTCAAAGCACTTTTTCTAGGATGCGTTCATGAATGTAATTGTCAGACATCATACAACCACTGCTCTGATGGCCATTCCAGATGAAGAGTTTCAAAATCGCTTTAAGGGTGGACTAGACACTCCCATTGGTGTATAGCTTCTCAAGGGGAGCATTTTGAAGGTGATCATGTGATATTCAGCAATAAGGTGTATAGGACTTTTTCTAGGATGAATTCATGAACTTAATTATCAGACCCCATATAATAGAGGAAGTGATTCGAATGCCTTTTAGGGATCATCTTATTCTAAGAGTTCATGACCTTTGGCCTCTGATGGGTCCTATTTCTTTGGCAAACCCTAGCATATTCTGCCCTTTCACTCTGCATTAATGTGGATACCCTCCAAAGAAGGTTGGATAAGTTTTCCCATTGGAACTTTCAGTACAGAAAAGAGACGGCAAGGGTATCATTGGTTTCTCTGGACAACCGGTTTTGTTGCATCTGACTGGCTAGTGTGATACAGTTCCCAACAAAGGCCACAGATTTTGCTTGGAGGACAGGGAGCAAAATCAGATCCATTGGCTCCAATACATGTTTGCCAGAGTTTGGGTGGATGGAGTGGGGCAGGGAAATATCATTTAAATAGCCTAGAACTAAAAACACCAGATCGCCAATGGGCTGAAAGTATGGGTCATTCTTGAGACAATAACGTCCCCCCACTGGAAAGAATAATAATCAAAGAAACACAGATTGGAGGACTCGGCAGAGTTGGACTGGAGTCCCAGGGCTCCCGCACACCAGCTGTGTGGCCTTGAGCAGGACTTTCAGCTTTTCTATCTGTTGTTACGGGGCAGCTGCGAAGCAAAGCTCATTGTTTATTTATTTTGGTGAAAAGTAAACAGGTCTTCTCTATCTAGATGACTCAGGGGTCTTCTCTACCTCAGTTAGCCAAATAGCTTCCTTTGTTTGGGTAAAAACTAGGTAACTTATCCTCATTTGTACTGGGAAAAGTGACTTTGGGGACTTTTTCTGACCTAACAAAGCTGGACCTTGGTTGGTAGAGTTGACTAATAAAAAAGCAGTGGACATATTTTCACAAGCATCAAGGAACCATCTGAAAATAAAGAGACTGGGATTCTAACTTCTTTTTTAAGAATGACTCTTTGGGGCGGTGCCTGTGGCTCAAGGAGTAGGGCGCCGCCCCCATATACCGGCGATGACTTTTTTAAGCCCAGCCCTGGCCCAAAATGAAAAAAAAAAAAAAAAAAAAAAAAAAAAAAAAGACTCTTACTGTATCCTCTCTGGAAAATGGGACAGCCCCTACTATAGTCCACTGTCAGGAGGGTAGGGGGAATCTTGGTGGTCCAGGCTCAATGCTAGTTGTGTTTTGAAGTAAAGATGGGATCTTATAGGACACGTGACTGAGGATGGATGGAACCCCTCCATACCCAGCTATGGTGGCCCAGGAGATGACATTTAGTTATAATGCCCGAACATGAGTAGAAACTATAAGAGCCGTGAACTTGGGAGCACTGAGCCAGGCAGGCTCAGGCCAGTAAGGACATCACAGAAACAGTACATGTGTCTGCCCAAGCTGGTTTCCATGGAAGTCTACTCTGCAGCTGACCAGACCCAGCTCCCTTTTCCTCTGGCATTTGAAGCAGAACTGACCCTTTTGGCCAGAGGAAGAAGGTTTTTTGAGAAGTTGTTGGACAACTGGAGGTGGAGCAGCAGTTGGCTTAGAAAGAGAGATAAAGCACCTCCTGCTACGGTGGGCTGATGGAGGTGATAGATTAACTGGAAAAATTAGATAAATTTGTGTACGATCTCAAGCTGGTGAAGTAGTTTCTACCAATCGCTTGTCCAATGAGATTCCTCCAATTTGCCAACATAGGCATGTGGGGACAATGTGTCAGCGTATCACCTGGGTCTGGCGGAGTGGCTGGCACATAGTATGTTCTCACCCAGTGTTTGTGGCTTTATGCCCCTGGAGTGTCTACACATGGAAGGAAGGAGTTAAAGCCCAATGAGAACAGTACTGTCCCTTAAGCAATGTTTCTAAAAAACTCTCTTATTTTTAGCATTGTATTGGGGTAGGAACAGAGCAGAAAATAAAACTGTCTGGGATCTCAAGAGGTTTACAGCGTCTGGGGACAAGTCTCATCCCAGAGATGAGGTTTTGAGAAAGGAAAATGAGCATGCAGGTGTTGGGGGTGTCTCAGAGCTGGTGAGTTGCAGGAGTTTGCACCAACGACTGGCCTGGCATGTCCTGAGCAGGCTGGGGCTTCAAGAGAAACCCAGACTCGCAAGAGAGGGAGGCAAGATATTTTCACAGGTCTTAGCAGCCACAACTTTACTCTCAGGATGTCTTTGAGAACTGTGCGAGCAGGGCTGCCAAATGTGCTCAGGGACTGCAAAGCACTTGGCCTGGGCAGATGGCTGGACTTGGGGGCTGGACTTGGGGGCTGGACTTGGGGCAGCTGTGGGAGGAGCTTACCACACACGCCACTTCATCTGTCTCAGCTTCCGCAGCTCTTTGCGAAAACCTAACCTCTTTGCTTGCTCCCATGTATTCCCCCCTTGCCCCATTCTCTGGCTTGTTCAGGCATGTGTCAGCTTTGCATTTAGAGACAGGCTTCCTGTTCCTCTGGGTCTTCTCTTTTCCAGAACAAACCCTCCTATCTCCTTCTTTCCCAGAGTGGCCACCTCCACTCTGGTGCTTTAGACCTTTCCAGAATCCTCTGGGGAGCATCCCTGCCCAGCAAAGGGTCCCTGACCATGGCAACACTGGGCAATGGTGAAACACTGTGAGTCTTGTTCACCTAGGACTGAAACTCTGAGAAAATGTTTATCCAAGTTTCTTTGGGCCTCAATTTTCTCAGCTGTAAAATGGAGATAATGACACAGGCTATGGGCCTCAAAGCCAGGGTCTAAAGGAAGTTTGCTTCTGCCTGGAGGCTTTTGGAGCTGCTTTTGTGGGAAGGATAATTTGGTATGTTTATGGAGCTAGCTCTGTTTTCAGAGGTCCTTTCTTCTTGATCGTTACTATGACTCACATCATCTGATTTAGCTGCTTGGACTGAATTTTGATTTAGAAACCTTCCCACGGTTGACACACGCTTCCCTATGAGCAGAGACAAAGGAAGGTCTTGGGATGACCCCTTAGGTTAAGTAGCACAGTGGGGTCTCAAAGGGATCACATGACTTGGTCAAGGTCATAGAGAAAGCAGGAAGCAGAGGATGAGGAGAAAGCATATGTCCTGAAGCCATACTCCTGTATCAGGAGAAACCGCCCTACCCCCTCCCCCCATCCCAAGTGCAGCAAAGGGGCAAAGTGCAGATCGGGGCTCAAATGCACCTGGTCTTGATTCTTAGTTCCATCCCCCCAGCCCCCAACCCTCCCCCACCTGTTATCTTCCTTAGAGTTACTTCACTTCTCAGAGCCTCAGTCTCCCACCTTGCCTGTCAGCTGCTGACATATAATCAAAGTTGACTACCAGATTAGAACGGCAGGACGAGCAAGGACAGCTGACTGAGGTGGACATGGTTATCAACTCTGAGCTAACCTGGAAAGCCTAGCTTGGGCAGGCAGCAACTTGCACAAGGCCACAGCCGCCCAGGGGTCCCCGCAGAGCCAGCGCTCCCAGGCGGGCACCGCCGGCCGGCCCCTAGGTGGTGCTGCTGCTCCGGGCAGCGCCGCTTCCGCCCGCCGGCGCCTGCCTGGAGCCCCAGCTGCGTGGTCGCCGACTGCGGGGCCGGGACAAAGGGAAGAGCGGCGGGGGCACGGCCACCGGGTGACCCCGATGGGATACTGCATGCGGGGCCGCGCTTCTTCGCGGAGGGAGCTGCCAGGGCCGGCAGGCCTTGGCGCGGGCGGGAGACCCTGCCCTGCCACCAGCCCTGCCGTCACCTCTGCGGAGCAGCATGTGGGTGGGCCAAGCGCACCTTCAAGTCTCTGCGGACCTGGAGTGCCACCCTCTTTCTTGCAGGGCCCTGGAGGTGGCGGGGTTTGGAAAGCCCCTTCGTGTCAGTGGCCAACCCAGGTGCCTTCTGCCTTCACCCTCTTTCTTTATTTTTATTTTTTGAAATAAAAAATAAAAATAAAGTCCTCCGTGGAGAGGGCTTAGTCAGGTATCTTCCACTCCCATCTCCTTGCCCTGCACCAAGTCCCATGACACACCCAACCAGGGGAGGCTGGAAAATAGGGTCTCAGCTGGGCGCCAGGGAAGAGGGGGATGGATTACGGAAACCAGCCAGCAGCCTCGTCACAATGACCTACCTTCTAAGGTTGTTTTACAGATAATGCTACTAATTTAGCACTTGGAAAGTACTTAGAATAGCGCTTGGCACATACTCGACACAACCTCAATATTTGCTGTTATTGTTATATTATTATTCTTAACCTTTAAGAATTCACTGAAGATACAGAATGGGAAGCTCACCTAGAATTTCAGCCAAGGCTGAACTGGATTGTTTAGGAAGTCTCAAGACACTGCTCCTTATGCCTGGTGAAAATTCAGGCCACATCATGGACAGCACCATGTTGAGTTTCTCTCTAAGATCTTTTATTTCTGTACTGACAGGGATAGTTACTGAAAAACAGGTTCTTCCAGAGGTCCTTCGTGTCCTTCCGATGCTCGAGAAGAACCTCCAGCTGCGCAGACACATACAGACCCCAGGGTCTGCACACCTTCCTCGGGTACCATTCTCCTCCTGCTTCCTCCTTCATGGTGGCACCGGGACAAGAAGACAGGTGTGAGAATCAGAGATAAATGAAGGGCAGCTAACAACTGGTTTTCACAAATGCTGATTGGTTATTAAGTTACTTTACACCTTTGCTCTCCAGTTTACTTATCTGTAAGATGCAGTCAGATGATAACAATGGCTGCAGAGAGCCATTTAGGGTGAAAGATATTGCATATGAAGCCTCGAGTACCCAGTGAACCAGTGGTTCTCAACCTTCCTAACGCCTCCATGTATTTTCATTAGTAAAAAGGGGTTGCGACCCACAGGTTGAGAACCGCTGGAGTAAGCTATAATGTGTGCTCTTAATAAATAGTAGCTACTTTTGATGATTCAGTCTTATGTTGACTCACTGTTGACTCTGTATTTATAGAGCACTTAATGTGTACCACATAGAAGAAAAGTAGATTGAGCAGGGGGCTTCCAATAGTCTAGCCTTTAAAAATGTCCACCTGCTTGTGCTGGCATGTAATCTCATGCCTGGAACACGCACGCTTTCAAGTGAGAAAGTGAGAGCTGAGCTTAAAAGACACTTCTCCTGGTCTGCTCCATCCTTTCTAAACTGTACTCGCTGGCTCCTACCATGTACCCCGTTTCTACCCAGCTAGGAGTTCTCAATGTCAGAGGTTATTGTCAGATATTTTTATTTGGAAATAAGGAATGAAGTCTATGCTAGGAAGGGAATAATAAAAAGCATTGGTGATAAAAATGATGAGTTCTTTAATATAATTTAATAATATTATGGAACTTTGATATAGTCTTCAAATCACTTATCTACTCTGGGGCCCAGTGTCACAAACAGTGACATTATATAAAAGCCTCCATATTCCTAACAGGCAAATGAGGATCCCAAGAGCCAGTAGTATGCTAGTAAATATTTACCAACCACATTTCCAGAAAAACATCTATATCTGTTTATAATTTGCATGTAGATAAATGATAGATAAATTGAGCATGAATTTTACTAATACAAAGTATGTGTATTACACAATTTACAAGTATTTAAAAATAAAATCCTTATTATAAATTACATTTAGCCAATCGATGCTTACAGAATCCTTTCCTTAGATTACTTTTTGCATCTTTATTGGTAATAATTAAAAAGTGACAATAGTCCAAGTTTCTACTCACAGATGAACACACAAAATGGAATATTACTCACCAATAAAAAGAAACAAACTATTGATACATGCAGCAGTGTGGGTGAATCTCAAGACACCTTGCTGGTTGAAGAAGCCGGAGATGAAAGTGCACACTGTGTGATTATGTCTATACGATGTAGAATAGGCAAAACTGAAAATCAGATCATGTTTGGTTGCAGGAGATATAAAGACAGGGGGACATTTTGGGTATAAGAGATGGAGAAAATTCACAGAGGAGTGACACACTTTCATTGATTTTTGCCAAACTCTTGCATTTGTTCTCAACCTATGATAGCTATTGATAAACAATGCATGTAGTTTAGACATGACAATTAGTTGATATTCTCATTTCAGTTAATGAACGAGATGAAAGTGAAATAATAAAGATGTGTATTGGAATCTCATTTGTTAGTCAAAGACATGAGCAATGCCTTTGCTGACTCAGATAATTGTTTTGGCATAGTAAAATATTTCCTTAAATTGTGTGTGTGTGTGTGTTATTAACAATACAACTTCTATAGACAAGGCACACTTTAAAAGTTGATTTGCTTTTCTCAACATTTTATCCATCATTCTCCTACATCTAAACAATTAACAAATCAATAAAGCAAGCCCTGATTTGTAATATGCATATTTTCTTGGTATACATACTTCCAACCAATACCAAGGGAATGTCCCTGAGCAAGTGTATGCACTTGTTATATAAAATTGAATAAGTGTATGCACAGGACTACATACCATTTTTGCCCTCCAAATACAGTGATGTAAGTAAACTCGAGAGTGTAGGATAATTGTAAACTGTAATAAAATAACTAGGAAGTGATGATTTTGAGTATTTATGATGGTTTATTTCACTATTTTTGAATTGTAAATTATATAATCTAGTTTTTAATGGCTATACTTAATAACCAGCTCACAAAAGTTTCTGAAAATTTAGTCATCGTCTTATGAGCTGGTTTGAGCACACCACTGCCAAGAATCTAATTTATTTCCACTGGAAACTGAGTAAAAAATATACTACTTCTTGACATTGTTCAAGAAAGTATAAGGAAAGAGAGAAAGAAAACAGGTGGGAAGAAAGGGAGTTTATGGACGGGTTCACTTTCCACTGAACAGACCTGATCTGTGCCAACAGAAACCATCAGTGTAGGCAGCAAACGCTTTGAAAGTCCTGCCTCAACAGAAATCCGCTGTATTCCCCAATTTTGCTTTTGCCCAGACATGTATAATAGCTCAGCCTCCAGCCATGGCTGGGTACTCGGCTTTCCCACTCACAAGTGTGGAGTGCAGGCTCAAAGGCACAAGACGGCAGCTGAAGTAGTCTATGCTTCTTCACGCCCACCTCTGTCCCCCAGTACCATTGCCTGCCTCGTCCATGCCCCATTCTCGGTGCTGAGAGCAGAGGGTCAAGCTGTCATTCCTTTATCTATGGTGCTATTTGGTTGGGATGCTTGTGTCCCCTCCAAATTTTCATGTTGAAACCGCATCCTCAATGCAGCATTAAGAGGAGGGTCCTTTAAGAGATGATTAGGCCATGAGGGCTCCACTGTCATGAATGAGATTAATACCTTATAAAAGGCTGGGGGGAGCTAGCTTAGGCCTTTTTGCCTTTCTGTCCCTTCTCCCACATGAAGACACCTAGATAGCATCATCTGTGAGGACCGAGCCTTCTCCAGCCACCTGACGGAGCCTTAATCTTGAACTTCATGCCTCCAGAGCTGTGAGACTGTATATAAATTACTCAGTTTCGGGTATTTTGTTATTATGCAGGGAAGAGCATGAATGGACTGATACACATGAGCATTCTGCCTTCCCCAGTCGAGCCTCTTTGTCCAGATGAAGAAGTATTCTGCCCTTCAAACTCCAGGGAGATGGGGGGGATATCATGGGCCCCAGGGAAAAGGCCTTGCTAAGGCTTCCCACCTGGTTTCCCTGTTAGATGTTCAGTTCCCTGTAGATATCCTCCTAAGACCCCAACCCTACTTCAAAATATTAGGGAGTATAAGAGTCCTTGCTATACAGATGAAATGTGTAATACTGAAGTCAGGGCTTTCAGCCCTGAATTGTGTGCATTGTACCTGACAGGTAAGTTTTCATCTCTCACCCCCCCAACTCCTTTCTAGCTTCCATTGTCCTTTATTCTACTTTATGACCATGGGAACCAATCATTTAGTTCCCACTTATTAGTGAGAACACGTGGTGTTTGTTTTTCCATTGCTGAGATACTTCACTTAGCATAATATTCTCCAGCTCCATCCAGGTTGCTGCAAATGATGTTATTTCATTCCTTTTTATAGTTGAGTCGTAGCACTCTATGTGTGTGTGTGTATATATATCACATTTTCTTTATCCACTCATTAATTAGTAGGCACTTAAGTTGATTCCACATCTTTGCAATTGTGCTGGGATAAACCTTTGGGTATAAGTGTCTTTTTGATATAATAACTTCTTTTATCAGGCCTCAACCTTTTGATTCTGTGTCTTGAACCTTAGAGGTGAACAGGAAAACAATGGAAAAAACATGTAATGAAGAAAAGCAAAAAGACCAGCTGAATCTCCCCCATTTACTTCTCACTGTTAATCAGTCCACTGGAATTCAGTTTCCTCACATGTAACCCCCGATTGGAAAGCGAAAGGACGTTGAGGAAATACTGAGTCAGTATTCCTGGCAGATGAGAAAACCCAGACCCTCAGAGCACCTCCCCAATGGCCTCCAGGCCTTTTCACAAAGTTGGTGGCAAGAAAATTCTTCTGAGTCAACCATTTAAACATCTTGAGATTTCCTTCTCTTCCTGTTCATTTTAAGGGGCTCTGGGTGTGCTACTGTTACGATCTTCCATCACAGCTGTCCCCACCTTTAGTTCACGAGACTCTGACCCCTTCAGTGACATAAACCACATCCTGGTCAACTCTGATGCAAGACAAAGAGCACAGCTTAGAATCCACACCCGAGATTTTTCACCCCGGCTCAGCCTAGCTGTCTGGCTTAAGCAGGCTGTTTTCCCTACGTCTTGGCACTCCAGTTTCCCTAACTCTGAGTGGGAAAGACCATGTCTCCTTACCGGGGTCTTCTGATCATTACGTGCAATGATGTATACATTTCCTAATACCATGATGTCCCCTGGGAGCCACAGAACAAATGCAGCTTCTCGTGATGTTTGTATCCTTTCATTTCCAGTGGATGTGGACAAGCCCAGCACAAAGAGCTCAGGGAAAGGACCCTAATAGATGAAGTTATTAAGTAATGAAAACTTTTCACCAAACCCCAGTCATTTTCTCCTTCAAGGTATTCTTTTTTCCCTTCTTTGCTCTCCATCTGGTGACCATCCTCATTTAGTCCCGGACGGTTTCTCACTGGCACTAATGCAGTCAATGCCTGCTAAGTTTCTGCCTTCACCTGTATCCTTGTTCTTATCTATCTTTTATGCATCTCTGCATTACTCTTCCCAAAGTGTAGCTCAAGGTCAGGGCTGTGTCTTACATAGCACTTCTGTGATTTCCAAAGGTGTCAACACTGTTGGCTTAAATGCACAAAGTACACATCACTTTGTTGATGAAACAAACAAAACATATATTTTTTATTATTCTGTCCTCTCCTTTTCATTCTGTTCCTCTGAGTCCTTTCTGTTACCACGTAAAGATCATCTTTAGCAATAGTAAAAGTTTAGTAGGTTTATACCAGGGCTAACAACTGCATTTTCTGGTACTCCACCAAGCCTGAGCCCTCTGCAGGCACTATCTCATTCAGTTATCATAGCAACCCTGTAAGTGTAGTCAGGAAAGATGTCACATATGTTCTCAGCACGTAAATGCTCTTCACTGAGGTTCAGGTACCTGCTGGGCAATGGTGGCAGATGCAGGTTTAGTCACTCTCCGGTGCCTTGAAAATTTCCACTAGAATTTATAGGGGTGAGGCAGCGATGGGCAAAAAGTTTCCTTTCTGGAAACTCTGTGTCCTTGAGTGGCCTTGAGCAAAAATGACTACATGGGCTCTCATTAGCATCTCATAGTTAACATACTTTACCACCACTCATGCATTGTTCCATTGAACTATGAGTTTCTTGACATTGGAGGGATGGACATCTTGACCATTACTTGACCACAGTAATATGCATGGAGACACTTCAAAACTTTGGCCTTTGCAAATGCCCACTTAATAGATGATACAAACTGAGCCTCAGGTAGGGCAAACCCCACAGCCAGGATGAGATCCCAGGACTCCTGATGTCTCCTTTGTGTCCTGGGTAGTTCTTTAAAATTGTCAAAAAGTCTTTGGAGAATTTGGTGTGGATTTTGGAAATCATTGAGAAAAATATGACACTAATTTAAATGTAATCTCATGGCCTCTTGAAATTTATTATAGGTTCACAATGCATTCATTCATTCATTCAACAAATATTTATCAAATTATTTTATTTTCCAGGTACTATTTTAAGCCGGGGGGATATAGTAGTAAAATGAGAATTTCATCACTTAAAGAACTGATATTCTATTCAGGAGGCTGGTGGGGGTGGTGGAGATGGTAGAAAAATAAATAGGTAAAAATAAAATATGTAAAGTATTAGTAAACACTAAGAAAAAAATATATATATATATTTATGTATTCCTAGTGATAAGTGTCAGAAATAAAAATGAATCAGCAAGAGAACAATGCAGAGTCTCATGGGGTCCTATTTTGCACAGGATGATCAGAGAAGCTCTGAGTGATGAGGGGACATTTAAGCAAAATTAGAAATAGAAAAGAAAACAAATTATGTGGGTATTTGGAGAAAAGAATTCCAGGTAGAAGAAAAAGCAAGTTCAATGGCTGGCGTTCAGCTGTGTGAAGGACAGTGTGGCCAGGGTCTAGGCAGGGCAGAGTGGATGGTGAAGGGGCCAGATCTTACAGGATCCTGTAGGTCTCGTGAAATTGTATTTGACTCTGAACAAGATGGGAGGCCACTGGAGGCAGGAAGGACAGGATGTGTATGGAGTTTTAAAAGGATTGCCTATCTCCACGTGGCATCAGGACAAGGGGGAACACAGGGAGACCAACTTGCGGACTGTTGCAATAATCCAAATGAGATGATGATGGCTACTAGTGTGGTGGTGGAAGATAGCAACATAACTTTTGTTTGTCAGAGAAAAGAAGAAGAAAGTACGATTCCAAGGTCAAAATTAGAGAGCTCAAAATTCTTGCTTTGGTAAGAATACAGCATTTGGAGACACAATGTATGTGAAAGAGCTTGTTGAAGAGACATTCAGTGGGAGACTGTTTTCAGTAGAATATGCTGAGAGGTGCAGAGCACTTCACATGGGCAAAAGTGCCTCTACTTGGCCTTCAGTTTGCCCCAATAAGCACTTCCCACTTGGAATGTCCCCTGATGCACTCATTCCAAGCCAAGGCTCAGTGTGGGCATGAAAGATGCAGTCCCTAAACTTGAGGCTGGCTGACACAAGCAGAACACCTGTTATGCAGATGCAAGTGGAGGGAAAGAACTCAGCCCATGAAAGGGAGGTCAATGCTTGAACCTCAGGCTCTATGACAATCAGCAAACCAGGGCCCTGAGTATAAGGAACATGGGCACATGCTGCTCGTGGAGTAGTTTTGCCAACCTCAAACTTGGGATATATAGGTGACTTTCCCACAGACCCAATGGCAAACATTCAATAGATTCTGAGAGGATAGGCAGTGCCAGTAACTCAGTGGGTGGGGTGCTGGCCACATACACCAAGGCTGGTGGGTTGGAACCTGGCTCAGGTCTGCTAGGTTCTGAGAACAACAATGACAACTGCAACAAAAAAGTAGCTGGGCATTGTGGTGGGCGGCTGTAGTCCCAGCTACTTTGGAGGCTAAGGCAAGAGAATCGCTTAAACCTAAGAGTTTGAGGTTGCCGTGAGCTGTGATGCCATGGCACTCTACCCAGGATGACAGCTTGGGACTTTGTCTCAAAAAAAAAAAAAAAAAGTAAAAAAGATTCTGAGAGGAGATTCCCCTTTAAACTGCAGGTCAGAGGGAGGTTGCTGGTCCTAAGGGAGGTTTTGGAAAAGAAAGAAAGACTACAAGCCCCTAGGAATTCACATCGTATTCAGACTGGGTGAATTGATGGTGAAACTCTCCACTCTTGACCTGTCCCTATCTGGCAATGTTGTTGGAGGCTGCCAAAAAAATTTCAGGCCAGATTACAAAATCAATCAAGGGGCACTGATGTCATTTTGTATGAGTTCCTGCTCTTTCAAACGGATCCTGAACACCTTGGATCCCCTAGCCCAGTGGAGAGGGAGATATTGCCCTTGGAGTGGGCATGGTCAGCTTTGAAAGCATGGGCAGTTGGAAATTTGGTGTCCTGAGGATTTTGAAGGTGGGGACAACAGAGAAGGACATGAGTGCTGAAGCCTCTGGAGTTGGGTGTAGTGGACTCTGGGTCCTTATGCGTCACTATCGTCACTGCCTTGGCTTTATTTATTTACTCAATAAGGAAGACAGATGAGCCACTCATTCATGCCTTTTCTGGCATTTTAACACACCTTGTCCTAACCCAGGAAGTCTACCGTGTTCTTTTACTGCTTCTGTGTCCTTGAAACTAGAAGAAATGTATGCATTCTGAACCTGTATCCCACTGACTTTGCTCTTGGTCATCAAGTCTCTAGGCATTTCCTGTAGGCCGCCTTTCCTCCCTTACATCCAGCCTTAGGCACTCATAGGGGATGAGGGGAAGAAGAGACTTTTATTGGCCTCAGGATCGAGGAGTGTGGGTGTGAGGCTGGTAGGACTATCACAGCATCCCTCATCCCTTCACCCTCATTTGTTCCTCCAAGTCGGTTCTGTACCTTCTTGTCTCTGTTCCGTGCTCTGGGCAATGATCTAGATGGACACTGCTATACTATTTGACTTTCTTGCCTGCAGGCTTCCAGTTGGATTTCTCAATAAATTAGTGAGCAGCAGGAAGGGAAGAGACAGTCTTTATCAGCGTGCCCCTCCCCACTCTCAGATTGCAGGGCTCACCACCACCCCACCTTTGTGCCTTCAGGCCTACAGATGGTATCACCTTTCTAATGCTGTGGTCCTAGGAGGCTTCATCCTCCCTAATTGACTCCCTACATCCTTCTTGCACTTCTGTAAATATTGCATTTCTCTCCAGCCTGCTGGGATGCAGGCGAAGCATGTGTAAGCGAGCACAGAGGGAATGGAAATGTACAGGATGATATTGACCCAAAACTGGGTATGCGGGTCTGGAATCCAGGACCTAGTCTCAGCTCCATCACTCATGCTGTGTCATTCTGTTCCTCCAAGCCTCAGTTTCTACCTCTGTGAAATGAAATAAGTTGGACTTTTCTGCCTGGCGCAGTCTGTACCCTCTGCTGCCTGCTTCTTGGATGTGATTGGAGGAGGAAGCAAAGAGCAGTGGGGTATTCTAAACCTCAGGCACCCTCGCCCTCCCACAGAGCACACCTGGCATACAGCAGAGACCGGAGCAGGTAGTTGCCTTCCTCACCTGTCAGCTTAGTGGTTTGTTTTGCCTGCTACAGCTCGATCTGGGTACTTCTGCTCAGCTGTCAGCAGTCCCATAATCTGAGGTTCTGTGTGGACCTGCCTAACTCCGCTGGTCTCAAGTGCTCTTATCCATTCCAGCCCCATGTCCTTTGCTTGAGTGGCCTCTGTCAGCAGAAAAGTTTTCTTGTTCCCTTTACTAATCTTGATCTTTCCCAGTCTGCAAAGGTTGGCCCGAGACCCGCATCTTGCAGGGAATCTTCCTTGCTTGTTTCTTTCAAACTGGCCTGACTTCTCCCCGCTGCTAAGGACCAAGAAGCCCCCGTGGATCTGCACCGGTCTCTTGGATGCCAACTTGCACTCTGCCCCTTTTGGTGCCTCTGTCTTTGTCTCTTTGCTTCCTTCGGAGTCCTGCCTTTAATTCATCATGGTGAGAACGTAGAATGCTGGGCACATGACAGCGTTTAATCAAATCTTGTCAGTTTATGATTTGAGATAATGTCTCATTCATCTGGCATCTTGGCCTTTTCCAGATAACTGAAGTTGAGCTTGTCAAACACCAAACACGTATAGTAAGTTCTTTTTAATAGACATCTTTCTGAAATGCATTTGACATTTCCAGAAATTCTGAATTCCCATCTGCCATACAGAACGATGCAATTTCAGAATCACTCAGAGATGTCATTCTAAACAACCATTAGCATCCTGAACAGTAATGCAGTTCTGTATCTGGTTTTAGGTCTTTTGTGTCTTCCTTCAGTATCGTGCAATACAACCTGTCATTTTCCTAGAGCTTTCCAATTGATCTGTCCTTAATGTCTTCTTCAATCATTCTCTTCCTGGGTACTGTGTTTGTTTTGCTAAGGTCTGGGAAACCTGATCACCAACAGTCTCCAGAACACACTCCCTGCATGTCTACTTGATGTCCTGCAGAATGGGGTAAATCCAGACTGACACTGACTTCACCAAGCTTGAACTTTCAGTAGGCACAGCCAAAATACAGAATGGCAAAGGGCATAAGGGAGGTGCCAACCTAGAAAATGGAACCATGACCTCTGTAGGCAGTAGAAGGGTGTAGGAACAGCTTGGGAACCACAGAAATTTGAGATAAACTTGAAGAACAAGAAGGAGTATGCCTAGAAGAACAAACAGAAAGACAATTTCTAGCAATGGAAATGGCACACTTGAGTGATTAATGGGAAACAAGAATGGGGATTGTACAAGGCTCGGGAAGAGGCAGGGGAAGCGATGCTCACAGTCTTTAGCCTGGACTTTCTGGCGGCCAATGTCGGGGCTCAAGGGACTCTTTTGATGAGTTCAAGATCAAAAGGTCTTGAATGAGTCAGATTGCTGGGAAATGGACCTGTGGATAAATGGGGTCTAATTGTGGTTTGGCATGTGGTTGGCTATTTGAAAGGACCTTGGCCACCTCTGGTAAAGGGCAATTTTCCTAAGGCCTGCAGATATAAAAGTGCCTATAAAATCAATTAACACAAGCCAATGACAAAAAAGTAGCCTAAGAGAATATTTTTCTAGGATGTCAGAGTTGGAAGGTCTCTTGGAAGGGATTTGCCTCACCCTCTTTATTGATTATTTGGTGATTAACTGAAGATGCAGATTGAGAATGGGATATGCCTAAACGGATGCAGTGTTCTAGGATGTCTGGTGCCTGGTCTCCTGTGCTTATTCTACTATTAAAATGTGCCTTAAAATCAGTTACTGTATTCATTGCTTAATTCAACGAACATTCATTGAGCCTAAGGGGCCTTGAGCTGGATGTGAAAAGGCTCCATCCAAGTCTGTAAGTTCTGATGACACAGAGTAATGGAAGGTGCTTGGCCCTGGCTCCTATGATAGCAAGTGTCTCCCGCATGCTAAGCATCGATGACCTTCTGCACTGATGACTCATACTCCCCATCACCTGCTCAGTTTCCTCCACTTCTGAGTCTGGTTTCTCCAGCTGCTTCTGGCATTGTCTAATGCCATTATCCCCCACCCTAGGGTGCTCTTTCCTGGCTCACTTTTCCTTCCCTTTCAGGAGGGGTCAGTTCCAGGACTAAATCAGGCTCCTCTCCTCAATGTTTTCAGACCCCTTAATTACATGGTTAATCTTCTGCATCTGAGGTTATGAAACGATTTGTAGTTATCTGTTCTTACACTGGACTTTGAGCTAATAGGTAAAGAACTCTCATTTCCTGGTGGCTTGCACAGTGACCATCACAGGATTGGGGGCAGGGGGCTCAGTGCACATTTGAGTTCAACTACAAACTGGAAAATGATATCAGAGACAAGGAAGCCATACCATCCGCAGTGAGACGAGATTCCAAACTGAGCTCCCAGGAGTGGTGTGATACGTTGTGCCATCTGAACTCTGGCTCGATTCACTTTGTACACAGGAGCGGATGCTTCCAAAGGTGATATTTAATCATGCTTTCAGAGCAACTTACATGCACTCACTAGATGCTAGCGATATGGTGGTTGTAGAGGACAAACTCACAAGGTCCCTGCCTTCATGGAACTCACATTTCGTGGGGACAGATGTAAATGCATATATACGTGTGTACATATTTTGACATCTGCTATAATTTCAGGGCACTGTTAAATGCTGTGAAGAAAAATGAATCTGAAAAAGGAGACAGAAAATGCTAGTGAGGTGGGGAGTTCCATTTTAGATAAAACAATCAGAGGCTTCCTTGAGGAGGCGAAATTAGATAGAGAACTAAATGAAGTGGGGTGGGGAGGTCCAGGGTCCCCATAGCTGTAGATGAGAAGAGTACTCTTGACAGACACGTGGTACATGCAAAGGCCCTGAGATGGGAGGGTTCTTGGTGTGTTTTGAGAATAATAAGGCACCCACGTAGCCAGGGCCAGAAGGGATAAGGAGAGAGTCTCAGGACAAGGTCAGGGGTGGGTCAGGTCAGGAAGAACTATAGGCTACAACAGGAGAGTGAAAGAGGGAGAACATCCCTCTGGACCAGGGACCCTAAGCCTCAGATTCTAGTATTTTCTCTTCTACTGAATTCCTGAATGACTCTGGACATCTAACTTCCTATGTATCTGATGGAAGGTGGAGGTATTGTTCAAAGGACTTCTTAGCCCTGAGGTCTGTGGACTTTATGTATGCATGTATGCATTTCAGACCCTAGGCCAGACAAGGGGATACTCAATGGATACACAGTCTTGGGTGAGCTTTGGTACCAGGCTAGCTGTGCTCCTGAACTTTCCAGAGCTCTCTTGACGCATAGTCAGAGAAGTGGTATTTCAAGACACCAAAGCTCTTTCATCCATAGACCTTCTTTAACAGTTGGAGGCATATTGTGGTGAATCTGATCTGTCAAAGGAGGCTACGAAAATGCCGTGGGCCGCCAGCAAACACGGCTCTCCCGTGGGATGTTACCAAACGTCTCCTTTGATAACAGGTACAATCGCACCTTTGCAAGTTGTGCATCATCCGTGAAGACTTTCTTTTCCTAATGATAAGCTGTCACTCTGTCTTTGTACAGTGGCTAATGGAATTATTTTTAAAGCTTTCACTTAACAAACATTTTGTAAAAGAGCTGCTTGAGGAACGCAAGCATCCTCAGGCAGGGAAGTGACAACTGTCTCTGATATGAAAGATTTCTTTCTTACCGGTCCTATTAAACATATGACACTTCATACTCCTCCATCTGACAGTGGTTTCAGCTTATACCCTACCTAGAAGGAGTGTGGCCAATATGCACAACTGGGAGGGACAGGAAACTAGATCAGGGTTATGCTGAAAGGCCTTTTAACTGTGCTGTCTGAAGAAAAATTGCTGCCTCTGGAGGTTACGAGTTTCTCGTTACTGGCGATGATCAAGAAGAGACCATTAGGCGGGACCTTACAGACAGCATATATGTGTCGGTTGGCGAACTGAACAAGCTGCCTTCAAAAAGCCCTTTCTGCTCTGAGGTCATCTCCCCCACTAGCATAATCTTTCATTAATCTGAATTTTCTATTATATAAGGGCAGATCAGGAGATCGTCAATGCCATTTTAATTGCCATGTGCCTTTGCCAATAAGATAAGGCCTAACATGATCTCACGGCACGGACGTGCAGCCAAAAAAATGAGTTTGAAGTTGCATGTGGGGGTGGAGAGGAGCCCAGGGAGAGAGGAGAGTGTGTATGTGGCACACACATAAATGTGTGCACGTGTGTGTAACTGACTCCAGCCGTATTTTCTTGTGCTGGGTTCTTTGTCTTCTAGGTTCTATTTTCCATTTTTAAAAATCTCAGGTTTTAAGTGATTTCAGCAGTTCATACTCAGAACAGTTTTGGGTACTATAATTTAGGTCTTTTCCAAGTGTAGTTAGTGCTACTTTGGAATTAAATACTATACTTCATATTGTAAAATATTCTTAAGACAGAGAACTATGAGAAAATGCCAAAGACTTTATATAAGACCTTCAAAAATTTACAGTAATATTTTTAATAATTGGAAGTTTCTGATTCATGATGGAGACTGGAATGTACACATTAACCTTTTCTTTCTTCCCAATTTCTGTTGGAATAATATAAAAATAAACATCAGGACATAAAAATCATAATAATACAGAGAATCAACGACCCAGCAGGAAGCAGTTAGATCGAGTCTTAGCCCCTGTTCCCTAACAGCAGTTGGGGTTTCTACTCGGAGAGGGAGAATTGATGCAGGACATCTGGCACCCTAGCCAGCTCAGCGGAGCTGGTGGACCTGCCGCCTCCTTCGTGGTGGTGTTGGTGCTGTGGCAACCAGCTGAAGAGCCAGTGGGCTGGATGACAGGCAAGGAGGGGGACCTACAACGCCCACCAGAGGCTCCAATAGCCAAAAAGGCTGGACAACTGCTGAAGAGACACCTGTGCCTTGGTGTCTCCTTCACTTTACACTTGGGACTAAATGTGGAACCCCCATTTCCTATGC
>CAUYRH010024908.1:0-23538 GCA_963574655.1 Perodicticus potto | reverse complement strand
GGAGGCAAGAGACTCGCTTGAGCCCAGGAATTGGAGGCTGCTGTGAGCTGTGATGCCACAGCACTCTATCCTGGGTGACAGCTTGAGGCTCTGTCTCAAAAAAAAAAAAAAGAAAAGAAAAGAAAATAGGTTCCCTTTCAATTGTATTAGATCTTGTTTTCCCCTAAATCCACCAAATAAGTGCCGTACACAATCTAAAACTTAGGGTGCTAACCTTACATGGGGATGTGAGACTACGTCTTACGATAAAGGGACTTAAAGGGTGAAACAAAAATAAGCGACATTCTACACGTGTAAATGTTATTTTAGAATTATAATAGACTTTTAAAATGTACACTACACTATCTATTAATATTTCTCCCTGCAATCCTATAAGGGATTTTTTTTATTTTTTGTATTTTACAGATGGTCACTTTGAGATCCAGATCAACTTGGAAGTTGTGTTAACTTTTGAAATAAACTCCGAACTAATACCAGCAAGAAGCCACAGTGAAAGGGATAGAACTTAAAAAAAAAAGATAAGATTCTTGAAGATATAAAGACAAACAAATATGTCCAAAGAATAGAATAAAGTCCAGAAATAGAACCACACTTAATTGCACAATTGATTTTCAAGAAAAGTGCCACAGCAATTCAAAGGAGAAAGGAAAGCTTTCAACAAAGGTGGCTAGAACAACTGAATAGTCGTTATGGACAAAAATGAACTTTGATCCCTCCCTGACACCATGCATAGAAATTAATTCAAGATGGATTGTAGATCTAAACACTAATGTTATAAAGCTTCTGGAAGAAAACATGGATTATCTTCATGAACTTGGAGTAGAAAATGGACAGGACACAAAACTTTGAGGCAAAACAAAATCGATAAAGTAGACTTCATCAAAATTAAAATGTTCTGCTCACTGAAAGACATGATTAAGAAAATAAACAGGCAAGCCACGGACTGAGAGAAAAGATTGCTACTGTACATTTATCTGACAAATAACTTACATGCAAAAGAACTCCTGTAACAACAATATAAAATTAAAAATAGAAACATACAAACTATTTGAACACACACTTCACAAAAAAAGATATGTGAGTGGACAAGGAACACATGAAAAGGTTTTTAATGCCATTAGTTGAGAGATAAGCAAGTCAAAATCACAATGACATACTTCTTCCTAAAATGTATGTAAGCAAGAATTAAAAAGGAAGAAAAAGAATCAAACAGTGAAAAGGTTATGTAGCAAAAGAAACTCCTCTACTTTGTTAGTGAAGGATAAAAAGGGATACCAACTGGAGAAACTATCTTATAGTTCTTATAAAGATAAATAGAGATCTATATTTTAAAATTTTTTAATTGTTATGGGTATATAAATAGTTGAATATATTTATAGGAAACATGTAATTTTTGATAGAAGCATATAGTGTGTGTTGATCAATTCAAGGTAATTGAAGTATTCATCACCTCAAACATTTATCATTTATTTTTCTAGGAACATTCCAATCCCACTCTTTCAATTAATTTAAAGTATATCCTAACTTAGTGTTGACTACAGTCACTTTGTTATGTTATCAAATATTGTTTATTCTAACTATCTAACTACGTTTTTGCACACATTAACCATTCCCAGGGGAGGTTTTTACACCCCCCTCGGGCACCCCACTACTTTGCTCAGCCTCTAATAATCATCATTCTATTCTCTGACTCCACAAGATTGTTTTTAATATACCTCCCATATATGAGTGAGAACATTTAACATTTGTCTTATTTAGCTATATAATATTCCGTGGCTTATATGTTTCACAATTTTTTTATCCATTTGCCCCTTGATAACACAGATGATTACAAATCTTGGCTGTTGTGAACAGTGCCACAATGACTACAATGAACCATACAGATATCTCTCTGATATACTAAATTTTCTTCTTTTGAACATACCTAGCAGTGGCATTACTGGGTCATATGGTAGTTGTACTTTTAGTTTTTTTAGAAACCTCCTTAAGGAGGTCACTACAAAAGTTTTGAGACAAACTGTGTTATGGTTCATTTTTTTCCCACTTCCAAGAAACACAGTTCACAGCGTCCTTTCAGATTCACCTCGGCAAGTTTTAACTTGATCGGCTTATCAGTGTTGTTGAGAGGGCTTCATCTGTATCCATTCATGTGGATTTTATGTTTCTTTGCGTTATCTCAAAACTTCCATAATGACATGTATTGTTCTCCCTGCTGGTTGCACTAATTTACATTCCCACAACAGTGTAAGAGGGTTCCCCTTTCTCCTCGCCAGCATTTGTCTTTTTGACAAAAGCCATTTTTTACTGGGTTGAGATGATATCTCATAGTGGTCTCTTTTTTTTTATTTGTTAATTATTTATCAAGAGAAACTATTCCTCAGCACTCATATTCATAGCTTAGAAATGGTCAGTGACAAACTTCTGTGTAAACCAACCCAAACAAATTCTTTTTTTTTCTTTTCTTTCTTTCTTTTTTTTTTTTGTAGAGACAGAGTCTCACTTTATCACCCTCAGTAGAGTGCCGTGGCATCACACAGCTCACAGCAACCTCCAGCTCCTGGGCTTAGGCGATTCTCTTGCCTCAGCCTCCTGAGTAGCTGGGACTACAGGTGCCGGCCACAATGCCCGGCTATTTTTCTGTTTTGCAGTTCGGCCGATGCTGGGCTTGAACTTGCCACCTTCGGTATATGGGGCCAGCGTCCTACTCACTGAACCACAGGTGCCGCCCCCAAACAAATTCTTTATATTCCAAAATCACTTTGCACTCTGAAAAATACTAGTCTTCCTCAACTCCTCAAAAATCTTTCACAGGATCATAATTTCTGAAGAAACCTACATATGCCATCTTTCTTGGTTCAGCCACAACAAACTTATAGAAAGATGTAACCCCCAGGGATACAACAAATGCTCCAGCAATGTAAAAGTGCAGGTGCTAAGTCAGGAGGCCAGGCATCTGAGGTTTGGTCAATGTACTGGAAGCCTCGCTAGTTACTGTCCTCGGTGAGTGGACAACCTCAACATGTCCCTCCTGGCTGCTGGAGAAATGAACTGTGCCCTCTGATAAGTAATGATGTTGAGAATTTTTTCATGAACCTGTCAGCTATTCATATGTATTCTTTTGTATTTGTATTCAGACCCTTTGCTCATTTTTTATCAGATTATTTCATTTTTTCCCTATTGAGTTGTTGGAGCTCCTTATATAATCCAGTTATTAATACTCTTATGAGATGAGTAGTTTGCAGGTGTTTTCTTCCATTCTGTGGGTTGTCTTTTCACTTTGTTTCCTTTGCAGTGTAGAAGCTTTTTAGCTTGATGTGATCCCACTTGTCCATTTTGCATGGTTGCTCATGCTTTGGGGAAATTACTCAAGAAATTATTGCCCAGACCAATGTCCTAAAGCATTTCCCCAATATTTTCTGTGAGTAATTTCACCTCTTAGATTCAAGTCTTTAATCAATTTTGAGTTGATTTTTATATAGGGTGAGAAATAAGGGTCTAGCTTTGTTCTGCATATGGATATCCAGGTTTCCCAGCATCATTTATTGAAGAGACTGTCCTCTCTCCACTGCATGTACCCCAATGAACCTACATTTGACAAAGGTAAGTTAAACATAGATGTGGGGATTTACTTCTGGATTCTCTATTCTCTCCCATTGTTGGAGTGGGGTGGGAGTCTATGTGCCTGTTTTTATGCCAGTGCCATGCTGTTTTGTTTACTACAGCTCTGAAGTATAATTTGAAGTCAGGTGATATGATTTCTCTAGTTTTATTCTTTTTGTTCAGGATGGTTTTGGCTACACTGGGTCTTCTCTGGGTCTGTATAAATTTTAGGACTGTTTTGGTCTATCTGTGAAAAATATCATTGTTATTTTGCCAGGGATTACATGAATGTATAGCTTGCTTTGGGTAGTATGGACATTTTAACAATATTGATTCTACCACTCCGTGAGCATGGAATATCTTCCCATTTTTTTGTGCCCTCTTTAATTACTTTGATCAATGTTTTAGAGTTTTCATTGTAGAGATCTTTGGTTAATTGGGTTCCTAGGTATTTTATTTTACTTGTAAATATTGTAAATCTGTTTACTTCCTTGGCTTCTTTTCCCAGATTGTTTACTCTTGGAATATAGAAATGCTACTGATTTTTGTATGTTCACTTTGTATCTCACAACTTCACTGAGTTTATTAACTCTAATAAATTTTTTGTGGAATCTTTAGTTTTCTCTCTATCTGAGAGTATATCATCTGCACACAAGGATAATTTGACTTCTTTCTTTTCAATTAGAATGCCCTTTATTGCGTTCTCTTGTCTGATTGGTCTGGCTAGAACTTCCAGTACTATGTTGGATAACAATGGTGAAAGTGACCATCCTTGTTTAGTTCCAGATCTTAGAAGAAAGGCTTTTAGTTTTTCCCCATTCAGTATGATACTTGCTGTGGGTCTCTCTGTCTATAGTTCCTTCTATACTTGGTTTCTTGGATTTTTATTATGAAACTATATTGAATTTTATCAAATGCTTTTTCAGCATCAATTGAATTGATCATATGGTTTTTGTTCTTCATTCCACTGCTATGTATCACATTGATTGATTTGCATATGTTGAACCATCTTTGCATCCCTGGAATAAATCCCATTTGATCATGATGAATAATCTTTTTAATGTGTTTTTGAATTCAGTTTGCTATTAATAATATTTTGGTGATAATTATTTTACATTTATGTTCATCAAAATATAGTACTGGCCTATAGTTTCCTTTTTTTTTTTTTTTTTAACATCTTTGGTATGCTATCAGGGTGATACAGGCCTCATTTATTTGAGTTTAGGAGTATTCCCTTCTCCTTGACTTTTGGAATAGTTTCAGTAGGACTTATCTTAGTTCTTCTTTGGAGACTTTTTATTATAGCTTCTATCTTATCATTTGTTATTGGTTTATTTAAGTTTTAGATGTCTTCCTTGTTCAAACTTCGTTGATTTTTTTGTATTTTTTTTTTGTTTCAATTTCATTTATTTCTTCTCTGATCTTTACTATTTCTTTTCTTCTACTAATTTTGGGTTTGGTTTGCTCTTGTCTTTCTAGTTATTTAAGATGCATCATTAGGTTATTTATATGAAGGTTTTTTACTTTTTTAGTACAGGCACTTACTGCAATAAACTTTCCTTTTATTACTACTTTCTCTAGATCCTGTAGGTTTTAATATGTTAGTTCATTTGGAGAGTATTTTCCTGGATGTTCCTGATATTTGTGGATGTTCATCAGCATCTAGGCACTGAAAGGTATTTATTTTAATCCTTAAAGTCTGAGTTTATTTAAACCCATCCTTCTCAAAAAGACTTTCCAGACATTCAAAGAAATTGAATATTGTGATTTAAGTCTTTAATCACTGCAACCATATCAGCACTGTGAGTGTCCAAACCTAGTAACACTATCTGACTATTACAGACACCTGGTGGTACTACCTTGGTGAACTTGGGTAAGATACAATCAATTTCTCTGGATTACCAGATGAAGTCTGATTGCTGGAAGAAAAGCATGTCTTGGCTTATTTGAACTGCTATAACAAAATACCCTAGCCTTGGTAATTTATAAACAATGGAAATTTATTGTTCGTGGTTCTAGAGGCAAAGAAGTTCAAGCTGAAGGCACCACCAGATCTGGTATATGGTGAGGGCTTGCTCTCTGTAAGATGGTGCCATTCCCGCTTTTTCGTCTCATGGGGAAGGGGCAGGGCAGCTCTCTTAAATTTCTGTTATAAGGGCACTCATCCCATTCATGAGGACTCCACCCTCGTGACCTGGTCACTTCCCAGAAGCCTCACATTTTAGTACCATCGCATTGTGAACTATATTCAACATATGAATTTCGGGAGACACAAATGTTCTGACCCTAGCAGAGCATAAACAAACTATCTGGGGTGATGGAAATATGCAGGGTATTAGTTACATGGGAGTTTACATATGTCATAACTCATTGACTTGTTCACTTAAAACCTATGCATTTCAATTGCATGTAAATTATATCTCAATAACAAATTTATTTTTTAAAGTAAAGTAAGACTAAAGTAATTACATATTAATCACTAGTACCTCCACTTCACATTGTTTTAGAAGTATTAAAGGGAAATGCAGGTAAATATGTCATAGAGAAGTCTGTGGAATCCTTGTTTATTTGTGGGTTTCTGTCTCTTCTCGGAAGAAAATAAATTATGATCATCTGTTTTCTTGTTTTTCCTTAAACGGGGATATTCTTACATGTAATTTTCTACCCAAGGTTAATAAGGAGATTATCCTTTACATTCAATCAATCAAGCAGGATTTTCTGGCAAATGTTTCAGGCAATATGGAGACATAATTATTCATTTGTGGAGTTAATGTTGACTTTTCCAGGATATAACACTACACTGATTCATGGACCTTACCAAAGGTCTAGAAAGGGCACCCTGTCACTCTAGTCCTAAAACATTAGTTATATATTTATGTTAATGTAATAAATCCCTTCAATGTAGGTGATGTGTTGGTGGTTTTAAACACTGAAGTCACAGAAGCAAATCTGACAATATTATTTCAAGTTTATAAAAGGAACACTGTGCACTATATGCTAATATCTTCATAATTGCTTTTGTTCTTTTGACATTGCATCAGCTCACTGGTAATAATTACCAGAACAAACTCCTTAAATTTAGCAACATTTTTATTATAGAGCCTCTCAGATTAGAGCCTTCCATGGGTTGAGAGAAATACTTGGTAAATCTTATAGGAAATATTTTCTTCTGCCAAACCTGTTTAAAATTCTTCTTTTTCTCAGTTTTGATTTAGTAACTTTAGATCTCTGCATTATGTTGTGTTTTGCAGGGAGCTATTGACTTCAGCTAAGGAACCGTGAACAATAATTATTTTGCATGACTAAGCTCTGGTACACCATTGTCAGACAGGCACTTTACAGTACCACTAGTTGCAAAATTTAGAACAGAACTGTCAAACAAGCAAATGCCTACACCAAAGACTTCTACTTTCAAGCTACAGGCATGAGTTCTATGATGTACAATAATAGAGGGAATTTTTGTGTGCTTGTGAAAGCTCCCGATTTGACAGTCCTGGAAATGAAAGCCTGCTTCTTTCCAGCACAGGTGCATGGGTGGTAGCAATAGTACCAATTTTTAAGCAAAGCTGACGTCTGACATTAGTGCTGGAAAAGGGAGACTTGGGCACTGAGATTATTAATGTCATTAAAAAGAGTTGTTTTTATGGCAAGCAGAGGACAACTTACCCCAAACTGAGAACTGCTAATTAGGTTCATCTCAATGCGACATCTGTCCAACCATTCCAGAACACATCTATGGAGTTAACCAATTTATATTCAATTAAATTTTTTATCCTAGAAACATCAAATATTAAATACCTATGTTTCCCAACATTTTTCAAAGCCTAAGAACAGAACACATTATCAACCATTCATAATCAGGGGCATACATTTTTTGGAAGTCAAATGTCTTTTATGCTTTCAGTATAGCCAGGTAGGGCTCATATAAGAACATAAGACCAAATAATTTTGGTTTAAAAAATTGACCTCCATCTCTTTAAATTTTTATTACGTTTCAATTTGTTTTTCCAAACGTTTTCTCTTCTACTGATAATTTGATCCCCAGAAAAACACTTTCTGACAAGCATTACCTTCCTTTCATAGGTTAGGAAACTCAAGAACAGAGCTTAAGTGACCTTGAAATGTCTCAAGGCAATAAAATAATGAAGGGACATTGAGAAACGTGGCTGACTAGAAGGGAGGTGGGCTGCAAGTGCTGAGCCTCACAGATGTGTCTGTCTTTACATCTTAAAATATTTTAAATATATCCTTTTAGTTGACATTTTTGCAAGTCTTTGGGTTCTCCAGAATGAACTCATACTAATATATTTATTATTACTGATGGATAAAACAATATCCTAATTCACTAAAAGAGTTGTATCTTTCCATTCATAAGACTACTCAATCTACTCTATAAGGTACTCCTTTCTTACGTGACTAGCCAAATGAGAAAAAGCAAGTTGTCCAGCATAAAGAGTGATACTTTCTTCAGGCTGTCATAGAATTGGAGGAATTATCTCAGGTTTTCTTCAGAGAACATCTTTTGAGTGACTACAGAAATATTACCAGTTTTCTAACTGGATTCTCCAATGTTAGCCTCTCTCCCTCGGAGTGGAGCCCACCCAGCACTGCCTATTGGGACTTACTGAAAGAAAGCTCTGATCAAGTCACTGTAAACACTTGGTGGTTCCCCTTAACTGAAATTTAAGCAACTTAATGATTTTTGCCAAGTCCCCCTTCCCAGTCTTATGTCCAAAATATGTTCTGCTGTAACAAAAGCAAAGTATTTGGGAAATAGAACATGTCTTCTTAACTGGTTTGGTCAAGTTCTGGAGTGCCAAGGTCTTGACACTAATAGGTAAGATCTACCTGCATTCAGTATTAACAGAACCCAGAGGAGTTAAGTTTCTCTCTTTGAAGACAGCATGAAGGATTTGTTGAGAATCACTAAGCAGACATTATGAAAATAATCATTATTTGTAAGTATACATATGGAAAATTTTTAAATGTTTGTTTGGAAAAATTAATTTGCAGTTTTTCCTGGCACTCTCAAAATAAAGTGGCTACTGAAAAAGAGGACATTTAACCAGGTCTGTATCAGGTAGAAAGGAGATAGAAAGAAAAGAGGGTGCTGGAATAGGAACCTTACAAAGCAGAGCCAGTAAAGTCACGCAGCAGCTGGAGCAGGGATTGAGAAAGAGCCGAGACAACTGGAAAACTTTAGAGGGAGAACAGATGTGACGGTGGGTATTTTTGTTAAGTTTTTAGACATAGCGTATAATATAAAGCTCCTCTTTCCCCACACAGTCTTTAGTAAAGTATCCAATTCTCTGTGATGTCTTAGGGAATTGACTTCCTATTTATTGGCTTTGGCAGCTCTATACCTGTTGGCCTCGGAAAATCACAAGAGGTGCTAGGCTGGGTTTCAACGAACAGGTTGAGAAAGAGAGGGTCCTCAAGCACAGTTACATTTTGGTTAAACAACTAACACACAATAAACATACAGCAGATTCTAATCACGGTTCCAGCTCCTCCTGGGGAAGAAACTGTCAATCATTTAATTCAAGAACTCAGTAACTGGCAACAACTTGAGCCTGAGTGGATTCGTCTCCTGTGTGTCCTACTCTGTGTGTCCAGACACACTCTTGTATGTCTAGCAAAACATATGCTGTACCTTGTAGAACGTGTCCTGGGGAGTTTCAATACTTACTTGGACATTTGCTCATAAGGAAGTCTATGTATGACTTTTATGGAAAAGGTTTTCTTTTCACTATGTTTTTTTTTTTTTTTTTTTTTTTTTTGAGACAGAGCCTCAAGCTGTCACCCTGGATAGAGTGCAGTGGCATCACAGCTCACAGCAACCTCCAATTCCTGGACTCAAGTGAGTCTACTGCCTTTGCCTCCCAAGCAGCTGGGACTAGAGGTGCCCGCCACAACGCCCAGCCATTTTTTGATTGCAGCCGTCATTGTTTGGCGGGCCCGGGCTGGATTCGAACCCACCAGCTCAGGTGTATGTGGCTGGCGCCTTATCCCATTGAGCCACAGGCGCCGAGCCATTCACTATGATCTTTAAATGCTGACTGGCTGCAGGCAATGATACTCTGTCATCCTTTTGTAAGATATAACACCCTTCCATTCTCTTACTGAAAGAAGATGGGAAAGATAGAGACAGCGTTTAAAGCCCCCATCCTGATGAAATGTGTTGCTCCCCGCTTCAAATGAGATATGAAAATAGGGTGCTTCATGTTAACATTGACAGGATACTTCCAATCCTTCTCATCAAAGGCTTACAGATGCCAAAACAGTTATTAGCTTATGGGGCCAATAGAAAAAAATATTGATATCTTTACTGCATATGAAATTCCTGATGAGCCAGAGAAAGAAGAAGAAAAGAATGAGAGTCTAAATGTGTTACTTGATCTGAAGATGGTTAATTCACACATTCTCCATAGGTTTCCATGGCTATCTCTCTCTTCAGATTATCTGGTCTGAAAGCGTCTTCTTTTCCACATTAGTCTGTCTAAAATCCGTTTAGCCTAACCTTGCCCCTGTTTCTTCTCAATTCTGAAGTTCTTACCCAGTTAAAAGTCATTTCATTCTCTGCTGAACTTTTGTAGTAAATCATATTTACCTCTTTTATGGCATGTTTACTTTTATAATGTTAACACTCCTACTAGAACATCCTAACTTATCCTTGAATACAAAGCCTGGCCCTGAGTTCGTTGAAGAATTATCTATCTATCTATCTATCTATCTATCTATCTATCTATCTATCTATCTATACACACATGTTTGTGTATATATGTGGGAATCACTTTCAACCTGAGGTTGATCTCAAAGACTTTAAGATCCTTCCCTGCCTGAATTCTCTCTATGTATTTGTTAGACTGTTTTATGTTGCAAGAATGAGAATACTGACCCCAAATTCAACTAAATGGGATTTATTGACTTGTATAATTAGGGGGTTAATAGGTATGCCGAATTTCTGCAAGGACTTGAAACAAGTAGCAGAAATTAGGACCTCTCCCCATTTTTTCTGCCCAGCTCCCTTGGTATTGTCTACATTCCAGGCAAATTCTCCCCTCATACTTACAAGTCTGTCCCCAAAAACATATTTAGTCACAGGATTAACCCTTCTTGACCTTAATCTGTTTTGATTAGATCAGGTATCTATCTCTGAATTTAGTTAGACAAAATACACTGAATGCCTTCCACTGGGTGGGCCTACCCAGAGTTGAGGATGGAAGCCAATGTCATCGAAATATCAACTGAGAAACTTGGGAAAAGTTTTAGGAATGAGTTAGGGAGTCTTGGATCCTGACAAAACAATAAACAAATATCCACTCAGAAATTTTCCGTGACTCTTTGTTCCCTCTGCTTTCTTTTACTGTTCATTTCTGGAACCAAGTGACTGGGTTTGAATTTCAGTTCTGCCACTTTTTCTATGTACAACCTTCAGTGCATTTCTTGACCCCTGTATCCGGAATTTTCCCTTTCTGCAAGCCAGTAGTGACAGCGGTACACACCTCATGGGATGCGCCTGGGTGGTTGCGATGATTAAATAAGTAAATCATGCTTAAAAGAGTGCCTGGGCCATAGGAAGTATTCTCTTGTACCTAATATTATTATAACGTCTCCTTGTTGGATCCCTGATTCTACCTCCCTGCGTGCGGAGTTCCCAGTTTCTCCAAATTGTCTTGCTCAGAGATATCACTGAAATCTCCTGGTCTAGTTTTTCCACGTTTCTCGAGCTTCTTTATTCGAATTTCTCCATGCCAACAAGATTGTGATCAGTGCATTCTTTCTATCATTTACAAAACAGGCCAGAAAATGTGGAACAATAGATTTTTGGAAACCATAGGAACTGTGGAGTTTATCTAGCCTAAGAGTTTCCAAAGTAGATTGCATGGGAATCTTGATCCACTCTGTCAAGGGAACAATACATTAAAATTTTTGTATTTGTACAATTGTGGTGTGAAATTTAAGAAAAAATAACTATTGAATGGATGAATTCAAAATAATGCATATATGTGTTTCAAAATAAGCATATATTAGGTAGCACATACATGCTCAAATATTTTAACTGATAAAATAGTATATCCAAAAGTTGGGAGACAGTCTGATCTCATCTGCTCCTCTTACTTCACAGAGTAGGCAAGTGACACAGAGAAGGGAAACAAGTTATCTAAGATCTCAACTGTGAGTATAGGTGGTGCCTGTGGCTCAAAAGAGTAGGGCGCTGGCCCCATATGCCAGAGGTGGCAGGTTCAAACCCAGCCCCAACCCAAAACTGCAAAAACAAAACAAATCAACTGTGAGTGGTTTTCAGTGGGAATCAGTGTGAGATGGCCTCTGCTGAATTATTTGACTCCACTGGGTCCCAGTTTCCTTATCTTTAAGAAAAAAATAGTAAGTCCTAAGATCACTGTAGATATTAAGTGAGAGCGTATTTAAAGAGGATAGTACTGTGCACGGCACAAATTAAAGATTCAATTAATGTTAGTTCTTTTATTTTCATGCCTCAGACTAAATGTCTTTTCATCGAACAACACTGTTTCTCAAAAACTAGAATAAATAGTACTGTACTATTTTGGTGCTAATAAGGGTATATGTTAGTACACTTCATGACAGGGTTTAAAGGTTGCAGAATAAGAATAAAACGAACAATGATCACAACAGATTAGTGGCTGACAGATGTAGGGGTAAGAGGCTTCTTTGCCACCCTGCCCTTAAAAATACTGATGGGTCAATACTAGTGTTGGCCCCAGAATATTTTACTAGAGGGGTTTAGGGGCAATGATGTGTTTGGAAAGGAAAATCGGAACTTGCCTTCAAGCTTTTTGCATAGCAAATACACTGTTTGCTCAGATGTACATCTATTTGGAGTAGTACTTTAGGGGGAGTTTCTATTATCTCCCTTAGCCTTCACGGGTTGCTGACACTGGCTGTCATATACGTCTGAATTCCTAGCTTTAGTCTCTTCATTCCTTCTCAAAATCCTATGCAAACAACAATAAATCTCCTTCATATTCATATGTGCTCTAAATAGCCACTATACATGCAAACTGTTTGCGTTCAACTTAATAAGTCTTCCCATCCCTAAATCAAAACTAATTAGCTTTGTTTTTCAAATTGCTGACACTGGGGGGTCTTCGCGATAACAAACCTGTGTGTGATTAGTGATATAATGGCTGGTGCTGAGCTTGGGCAAATATTTATAGAGTGATCATATTGGATAGGGTTGAATAACCTCTTGGATTAAGTATGAGCTTCTGCCAGGCAATGCTGCAAAATTGTGCTAATTTAATGGTACAGTCCATGGTTCCATTTGCTCATACAACCTCTGTAGACACTGATACAAATATAATCAGGGATATTAGGGCACAGTATGGCTTCTTTATTGGCACTCCTGACGGTAATGTGCCAGAAGAATCCAAAGATCACTTGGTACATGTAAGTTATGTGAACAGTAAATGGAAGCTCCTATAGGGAGAAGATCAAATATATACAACCTAGCACATGGATGGGCCTAAGGTAAGTAGTCACTGGGTAAATAGTTGTTGTGTTATTAGTATATTAGATACAAGAGGAACATTTTGTTTTTATTTATTTTCAGGAGCCATAAACGGATTTTAATTAAGTAAGTCAGTTTTAGTGTAAACAGAAGATTTCTTTTCTATCTAGCTGCATTGATATTAACCACAACTGCTCACAGGGCCCCAGCAAATAAATCTGAAAGTATACAGTTAGTGATTAGTATGTAGTCCTTAACTGATAGCCTGAAAGGAGACTCAGACCTTGAGAAGGATGAGCTGAAGGCAGGAGTTTTTACAAATGATGCCGTTAAGAATAGCCAAACGGAGACTAGAAATCTCACCTTCCACACCCTGCGCAGTGCTTTCCCCACCATGATACAGGAAAATAAAGGAAAATAAATAATATCATAAAAGGAAAATAAATAACATCACATTGGTGTAAAAATGACTTTAAGAACCTGGTTCATTTCCTTACACATATTTTTATCACTCGTGCTGTTATATGATTTTTCATTTAATAAAAATTATATATTTGATACATATAGGTAAAGAGACCTTGAACTTTTAATTCGCATTAATTAATTGCAGTTGCATGCCTTTTGAAACATAGGTTAGCTATCTTTCTTAGACTCTTCAACCAGTTGGCTATATTTAGATGTGAGGAGGAGGCAGAGTAATTCTTAAAGAGTTCTATGTTTCTTACAACTGACTTGACTGACAGTCCTTAAGTGCTATTTCTTTCAAAGTAAATATGACTCACAGCCCTTAGGTAGAATGTGTGCACAGGCTAGAAATATTGATCTGTCCACATCCTAGAAACATTCAAACACAATAAAAAGGAATTCTTAACTTAATTCTGAATAATTCAATAGCAAAAACATACGAACAGAACACAATCAATGATGGTAATATATCCATAATGTTTTGTAATGTCAAGGATTTAATTTAAACTTGAGAAATAGAAACTGGCTTTCCAGCCTGAAATCACCTTCTTCAGCTTAACTGTGACAGTTCTGAGAGCAGAAGGTGCCTAAAGAAGCTTATCTAAAGACATAAATAAAAATGCATCATTTAAGTCATTGAGTGCAAGGTAAAACCACCTTATAAGTAACTCTAGTTACCAGCACAAAATTTTGAAATCAGAACAACCAGAGGGGCAGTTTGGTAAGACTTCCCTTTGGAATCAAGAAATAGAATAGAAAAATGTTCCTCATTACTCCACATCAACACTGGCCAGCACGAGGTGGAAAAAGAAGGCAGGTTTCAAAAGGCAGCCCAGGCCCCAGAAGTCCTCGTCAATAGATGCTTCCCTCCCTATGCTTCCCGAAGTGGTTGGAAGCACTTTTCCCCCTTTTCCTCCTAGCCCCTGGTCAGCCTCCTTGCTACAATTATTTCTGGTTCCCACAGAAGGCAGCAGAAAATAATCAATACTGCTGTGGGTTACAAAACACAAAGTTTTCTCAATTTTGGCACCACAGAGGTACCAGCAGCTGGATTCTTCCTCCTTCCAGCAGTGGTTCAATGACAGGTTTTCCAGCTCCATGGCTGTCACTCACGATCTCACTATTTTCAATTTTTTTTTAAGTTAACTTCTCTACAATTAGCTCTGTTCCCATTTAATAAATATATGTAATCCTTTCATGAGACAATGCAGATATGCTTCTACATAGTTATATGACTGGGGGTGCAGATCCCAATGAATGAGAGGGAAATGGGCTAGAGGCAGAAAGAGCAAGTGGGGGGATAGGAAACTGACATGTCCCCAGAGGACACTTTTCCCATACCTGCTGACTTCTGTTTTCCAGGCCATCCCCTCCGCAAATCTGGACCTTAGTCACCCACTCTTTTCCCAGTAGCCTCTAAAGTTTGCTTGGCTCCTTCCATTATAGTGATTACAAAAATGTCTGTTTAGCTTTCATCTATAGCAGTGATTTTCAACCCAGTATGCTGTAAGAGGATCTTAGGTGTGCCAAGAAAAATTTTAAAGATCATTAATTAAATGATTTTCTAAACAAGTTCAAAGCATAGTAATTATATTCTTTTTTTAACTCTTTTTTTTTAATCAACATACTTAAGTGTGCCATGGAAGTTTAACTATAAGTTTAAGTGTGCCGTGAGCTAAAACAGGTTGGAAAACGCTGATCTGCGGGCTAAGACTTGCCCCTACAGTGAAATCAACCCAGTCCTTAGGCACAATTAATTTAAGGCTTCATATTTCAGAAGCAGTCTAATCTCCATATTAAACCAATTTATTTTGCTATCATGACACTGTGAGTAGTGCAAGCAAGAATCCCCAAGGCTGGGTTCTTGGCCCTGAGCCATCTTTATTACCTGGGTCCTCACCTAGTGCCACAGACTAAAACTTGATATCCCATAAAAATTCCTATGTTGGAGCCTAATCCTCAGTGTGGTAATATTTGCAGTGGAGGTGATTGGGAGATGAGGTTGGACCCCTCGATATGAGATTAGTGCCCTTAGAAGAGACAACAAAGAAATGATTTATTTCTTGACCATGTAAGTCTATAGCAAGAAGGCATCTATCTGAAAACCAAAAGAGGGGCTTACACGTGAACTGAATCAGCTGGTATTTCGATTTTGGACTTCCCAGCCTCTAAAACTATGAGGAATAAATGTTTGTTATTTAAGGCACCAATCTATGGTGTTCACTGTAACAGATTAAATTGATTAAGATATCTACTGAGCTCACCACTACATCTGAGTTCTTGTCATCTACTGCTGAATGTCTGAATGCCTGCCTCTTTGTCTCTTTGACAGTCGTCTACTCCGTATGCCCCATAATAACTACCTGTTCCTTCTCTGCTTAAGGTAGCAGGTGAGATTCGTTCTAATCTTTGTTTCTATCATACCTGGTCTTTTCCCTTTGAGTTATCTCCAAATTTTAGATTCCCTTTATATATTCACATTCATGTCCTATTAGGGCTGGATTAACACTCTGCTTACAATCAATCCTATTTTAGAAGCCCTGTGCATGTCTAAGCCCTGTCGTTCCTGGCCTTCTTTGGTCTGTTTAAATCTTACACCCCAGGTACACAACAGGTGCCGTATAAGTATGTAGGAATAAAAGCACAAATGTGAATAGTAACTCCTCTTTGTTAAATATCTACTTTCTAGGTATCAGGTACTGTATTTTCAAGCATTATGTTAATAGGCACAACCTTGTTTTCATTCAGCTGATAGTCAGATGATGGGCACATGGATTCCCCGTTGTGAAAATGCTGCAGTGCTTTCTTATAGGTTAATAAATAGCTACTGCCCCAGTCTCCGACGTGTACTCTATCTGACTCTCCAGGTTCCCACACACCTTGCCACCACCTCTCTCTTGCTTTCCGTGATCTAGCAGCCAAAGCTGGCTGCCTACCATGGTGCTCAGGCCAGTGTTAATTCTCACCGGTGGCTGTCATCTCATATTGCCTGGCAATTGTTTTTAATATAAGCTCCTCAATATTGACATTATCCCTAATCTAAAGATCAGAAAACAGAACCTCAGAGAAGTTTACTAACTCAAGGTGACATGATTAATAAATGATAAAGCAGAGACTTAAACCCATGTCTGCCTGTCTTCTTGGACCATTCTCTTTCCTCTATACCTGATAGGTCAAAGATACAAAGAGGTGTTTCCAAATTTCCAGATAGTAGAAGTGAATGTTTTATCCAAATTACAGATTCCTCAGTCCCTCCTCCTGGAAAGTCTGATCCAAACCAGTCTAATAATTGTTACCTTCAAAAAGGTGAGTTTTGTGTTTAGACAAGCTGTGGAAACACTGCACTGGAGCATTTTTGTTTTTCAGGGTATAATTTGACAATGACTAGAAATATGTAATATATTCTTGTTTTAAGCAAACAAGTAAATTCTTTTTCTTATTTCAGTAGATTTAAGGAGTACAAGTATTTTTTTGTTTTATGGATGAACTGCATAAAGCTGAGGTCACAGTTTCTTTGTGCACCCATCCCCAGAGTAGAGTACTTTTTACCTGATTGGTAGATTTTCATTCCTCACCACCCCCACTCTCAGTTATAATCACCCTATGACCATATATATCCCATCATTCAGTTCCCACTTATGAGTGAGAATGTGGTATGTTTTCCATTCTAGAGATCCTTCACTTAGGATAATGGTCTCCAGTCCATACAAGCTGTTGCAAAAGATGTTTCATTCCTTTTGATAGCTGAGTAGTACTCCATGGTGTGTGTGTGTTGATCCACTTCTTAGTTGATGGACCCTGAGGTTCAGTCCACATCTTTGTAATTGTGAATTGCACCATGATAATCATTCAGGTACAGGAGTCTTTTTTGTAAAATGACCTCTTTTCCTTTGTGTAGATACCCAGTGGTGGGATTGCTGCATCAAATGGTAGGTCTACTTTAAGTTCGTTCAGTAATCTCCATACTATTTTCCATAGAGGTGATACTAATTACATTCCCACCAACAGTGCATGAGTTGTGCCTTTTCTCCACACCTGTGCCAAAACATCTATTGTTTTTTGACTCTGTAATAATGGCTAATCTGACTGAGGTAAGGTGGTATTTCATTGTTTTTCTAGTGCCTTCATGTATGACAAGTTGTTAATTTGTGATCTGCCTTTTTGATGTAGACCTTGAAGCCTCTTAGCACTGTTTTTTCTGTGTCTTGGAGATTTGGGTAACTAGTGTCATTGTCAGTCAGTTCAAAATTTTTTTTTATTTTCATCTTAATTTTATCACTAACCCAAGGGTCATTTAGCACCAAAGTTGTTCAATTTTCATGTATTTGTGTAATTTGAGAGTTCTGCTAGAATTGATTTCTAGTTTTAGTCCATTGTGATCTGGTATGATTTTGACTTTTCTAAATTTGTTGGGACTTGTTTTGTGGCCTTAAATATTATCCATACTGAAAAACGTCCCATGTGGTGATGAGAAGAATGTGTATTCTGCAGTTTGGGGAGAGAATGTTCCATAAATATCTGTTGTGTCCAATTGTTCTAGAGTCCTTTTAAGTCTAATATTTCTTTGTTGATTTTGTGCCATGATGATTGCATAAGTCCTTCAGTGGAATACTAATGTTCCTGACTATTATGATATTGCTGTTTTTTTCCTTCCTTAGATCTAGCAAAATTTGTCTTATGAATCTGAGAGCTACTGCTTTAGATATAAATATATTTAGGATTATTATGTTTCCTTGTGGAATTGATCCCTTTATCATTATATAATGACCATCTTTGCCTTTTAAATTTACTATTATTAATTTACAGTCTATTTTATCTGATGTGAGAATATTTATTCCTACTCACTTTTGGTTTCCATTTGTGTGCAATTTTTTTTCCCCTTTAACTTGAATTTATGAGAATCTTTGCAAGTTAAATAGATTTCTTGGGGACAGCATATAATTGGGTTGTCTTATTTTATGCATTCAGCTTATCTACATCTTTTAAGTGGGGCCTTAAGACCATTTGCATTCAATGTTAGTGTTGATAGGTGAGCAACTTTTCTTGTCCTCATGTTGATTGTTATCTAGTTGCTTTGTTTTCTCTCCGTGTTACTATTTTATGAGTTGTGAGCTTTCACTTTCCAATGTTTTTGCATTGGTGCATATTGATTGTTCTGTTCTATTTACAGAGCACTTTAAACTATTTTTTGTACATCAAGTCTAGCAGCATCTAATTTTCTTAGTGTTTCCTTATCTGAGAAAGACTTTATTTTTCCTTTATGAAAGTTAGTTTTGCAGGATACAAAATTCTTGGTTGGCAGTTACTCAGTTTAAGAATACTAAAAGTGAACCCCAACCCTCTCTGGCTTGAAAGGTTTTTGTTTGAGTAGTCTGTCATTAGTCTGATGGGTTTTCCTTTGTAAGTTATTTGACACTTTTATCTTGCAGCTTATAAAATTTTCTTCTTCACTTCAGCTTTGACCAGACTGATGACTATGTGCCTTGGTGATGTGCTTTTGGCCTTGAATCTTTCTGGTGCTCACTGATCATGTATCTGGATTTCTAAATCTCTAGCAACACCAGAGAAGTTTTCTTTCAATATTCCTTCAAATAGGTTTTTTATGACTTTTGCTTATTCTTCTTCTTTCTCAGGAATACGTATGATCTTTATATGTGTTTGTTTTTCATATTTCTCAGAAAGATTATTCATTTTTCTTGATTCTCTTTTTCTTCACTTTTGACCTACTGGGCTAATTCAAAAGCCTTGTCTCTGAAATTCTTTCCTCACTTGCTCTAATCTGTTGTTAAAACTTCCCACTGTATAGTGACATGCCTAAATGACTCTTTCATTTCCAGAACTTCTGGTATATTTTTTTCTTAGTTGTCTGTCTCTTCAGTGATTTTTTTTTCAATTCACTTCTTAAATTATTGCTTTTGGTTTCTTTGTGTTGGTTTTCAACTTTCTCATCAATCCCATTGATCTTACTTGTGATCCATACTTTAAATTCCATATGTGACATTTCAATAATTTCCTTTTGATCGGAGTCCATTGCTTGAGAACTAGTGTGACACCTTAGGGAAGGTGTAAATACAGCCTATTTTTCCATGTTGCCTGAGTTCTTATGCTAGTCTTTTCTAATGTTAAACTTCTTCTCTGAGCTCAACACAGATAACCTTGTGGCATACCCTGTCTCCTCTGCTGAGAACTCTAGTTGCTCAGTAAAGAGAAGGAGAGGCCCCTAGATGGCATGCTTGAATCCTACTCTAGAAGATGAGTAGACAGGAAAGAGACAGGTATACTGTGAATCTTTAACATTACAGCTTTCCTTCCTCTCCTCATTTCCCTGTGGTTGTCAGGGACAGGCAAGGCACAGCAGGCGTAGGGTGGGAAGTTGTTGCACATCAGCCCGGGCATTCACTATTCCCAGGTTCTTCAGCAGCAATAGTATCAGTGTGAGAGTTCACCTGGTGCAGGTCCATTGGTGATGAAGCTACCCAGGTGGCAGTGGGGGGAACTGAGGGCTATGCCTCATGCTCCGCTTGGGTCTTTCAGTAGCTCTGAATGGGCAGGGCTGAAACCAGAAAAGTAGTCTGCAAGATGGAGTCTGAGAAGCTAAGCTTCTCAGTATACCTGACCTAGTCTGCTTAGCTCACATCCCCACCCACCCACCCACCCCTGTGATTATCTAGTTAAGATTTCACTATGATTGTGAGGGTGAGGATGTTTATCTCAGGAGACTCAAGGAAAAGTCACACATAAACAATAGGTGCTGTGATATTGAAAGAATAAAGGTTAATTTAATGATATGATGTTTTTTCTGATGATTCTCTTATTTTGTTAAAATGCAAATCACTTTTCTGTTATTTAAACATTGTTAGAATGGAGACTACTTTGATGTACTTCCTATCCAATAAAGTTAAAATTTCCTAGGTTGGTTTCCTTGTATTTCATTATAAGCGTCATTAGAATTGTAACTGAGGCAGAACAGTCCTAGAGAGTCTGTCTCACTGTTCTCTAGACTAGCTGGCCTTCTGACAAAGTTTGGTAGGCCTATCCCTGTCTCTGCATATTGACTGACAGTGACAGGATACTAGACCCTCTTTGTCTAGTAACAGGGCCACCCAGGTGGCAGTACTAGGCATGGGGTTCATGGCCATCTACTCTGCCCAGATTCCCGGGCAACAGTGGGGCATGTGACACCTGCCCACACATCACGTAAGAGTTCATTCTTGGCCTCCCTGCCAACCAGGAGTGATGATAAGGAGGTAGAAATAGATCTGACCCCTGGGTAGACATAACAGTCTAGAGCTGGGACCTCAAAATGGCACCAGCTGCAGAGTCCAGATTTCAGAAACCAGCAAGGCCCCTCTGTTCTCTGGAGCAATGCTGCTGCATAGTCTCCTGTTAGCTCTCTGTATCAGATTGGAGGTGTTGCAGTGTTGCAGGGAAACTACCTGCAGCTCCTACTGCAGTATCCTCCAGGGAACTGTAGAGCCCCTCTCTTCTTTTCTCCTTTCCCATGTGTGGGCACCTTCCCCAGTACCTCTGATCCTGTCTGCTGAGGAGGCCACCCCCTTTCCTCTCCTTCTCTTTGGGATCCTCCCATCACCTCTCTGTTTATTCTCAATGCTCTTTCCCAAATGATCAGTGGAAAGTGAATATCTATTCCCTGCTTTCAGTCCTGTCAGCTGCTTCTAGTCTGCCACCTTGGGCTCTCTCTAAGAAATGTTTTTTGAACAGGGTTGGGTAGACATCTTAGCCAGTAGGCCACAGGCCAGTCCATTCCGGTGGGGTGGTGCAATTCAAAAGACCAGTGATTCTTTGACAGGTCTAGAAACATCATTAATGACAACCAATCATTAGAAGGAAGCAAGATCACAGTTTATAAATGGGCCAGATGAAAGGATATAGAAGAGAAGCTAAAATAAAATTCCATGAAACCAAGAAAGGGCACATTGTGTTTACCAAGGAAAAATTTACTGACTCTAAAAATGATCAGTTTGCCTAAATAACAGTCCAGGATGTACTTTGCCGAACAATAACCTGTTAATAAAGATTTTCAACGTGTGATTTTTCTGTGATTGCCACAGTGCTTTCCCTCTGTGCACTGCCATCATTCTACAGAGGTGTTGTTCTGGTTAATGTTTGACAATATGGTTTGTTACATAACGCCTTTTTAGTAGCTTCTCTTTCCCAACATTCCTCTCCCATTTCTGCTGTTAGCTACAGCTAATCATGAAACATAAAGAAGTATCCAGAAAAAGGCAAGTACAATATCACATATTAATTGCACACAGCAGGTTTATGATACAATTCTCTTGCATGAAAGAACTTAGGGAAAAGGCAGGAAATAAAAGAGCAAATGAGAAGAGCAATTTTCTCCAGGCTAGTCTTATATTGGGGACTGATTCATTAAATATTTCTAAGGGTGGCAGAGTCATCTAACCCAACAGAATCTCCTAGATGCTCTTCCTGACATGTAAATCAGCAATGGGCAAGAGACAACGACAGTGGAGCTGAAATTTACTGCCACGGAAGGTGGCCCAAGCTGGGTTGATTCCCTTCCAAGCGAGGATCCCTGCCAAACGCTTAAACACCTGCTGCAGTTATCAGCACACATACTCCCTTAGACAACTGAGAATCAACTCATTGAATATACGAACAAGTAAAATAAAGTGCCAAATACATCCTCAGCACAGGCTGATAAAATAAAACATTTAAATAAATTTAACTGAGTGCTTCAAATGGCCCACATGACAACAGAGGGAACACACACTAGTTGGATCCTTAGAGAGGAAAACATTATTAGTCAGTTTTTTAATAATTCTAAAAAGCCAAACCTATATCTAACCACACCCTCATCTACAAATAATGTGACTTCCTACCCCTAGAGTGAGGAAAAATGGAATAAAATAGAACAATAGCAATCACAAGCCTTAGAATTACAGAGTAGAAGCGATTTGGAATAAAGAACGCTGCCCTCCCCACCCCTTTATTTATGTGAGTAAAGACCAAAGCTTTTCTTCACTTACCCGTTAGTTTTTTCCCTCCAGTACTTAACTCCTATATGAAAGTCCCTGGCTTAAGAGGCAGGGCTCAGCTAATGAGGAGTGTCTACACAATTGGAAGCCCATTTCTAAATGAAAATTGCACTGTGCTGAGCACAATCCCTTCAGGTAGGAGAGAGCATTTATAAATCAGCAGGGGTGGTAGCCTGTGCCTTCTCTTTCAGAAGAGACCCATAGGGTTACCACAGCTGGGAGAGAGAGAGGCTGACCTAGAGCTATGGACTAACGTGATAATTCTCCACCAAATTAGTCATATTTCTCCAGGTTACCTTCGTAGATAGTAAGTAAAGGCAGATATAATCCCTCTCCTAATTGTAAACCAGCACCAGCCTAATTATATTCCCATTTACCCCAAATACTCTAAAATCATAGGCTTTCTGTTTGCTAATTCCTCTTATTCATGGTTTTATGACTCCAGAGGAGGCTTTGGGAAGTACGAATGGAAAAACAGTACTGTGAGTTAGTTCCACGTAGGCATTAACTATGAAAAAGTAATGGCATGGAGGAGAAAAGCAGGGGAAATGAAAAAGGTATGTAATTAGTTTAGATTGATTTCAATCAGTGTGGATGAGTATTTGAGGCTTTGCCTAGTGAAGCACAGAGGTCAGGGCCATAGGTGAAAGAGCACTCAGCAGTTGTATAGCCATCCAGCCTGTATTCCTTGTCTATTAATATTAAACAGCCACTCTGCAGTAAGCTCCACTCCCTTTGTCTTACAATGTGTCTTATCTTTAACCTATTTGATAACTAATATCTGTATAGTTTTTCTGTATTTTTTTTGTTTATTTTTTTTTTTTTAAATACATGTATTTTATTATTCTTCATTACATTATTTCCCCCCCCCCCACCCGTCCATGATAAGACAGAATTGATTTACAGAAAAGAATACAGAAAACACCAAAGCTCCTGGTAGTGGGAGAGATTTCAAGT
>CAUYRH010024906.1:0-20244 GCA_963574655.1 Perodicticus potto | reverse complement strand
GGCCCCGCCCTCAGGGTCACAGAGCAAGGCCTAGGCTGGGAGACCTTGGGCAAGTGATTTACTGACATGCAAACAGTGAGGAAATTTGCCACAACAAGACCAGCTCTACAGGAAATACTTCAACCTGTTCTATACACTGACCATCACAGTGGACCACCAGCAAAGTAAGCACCCAGAAATTAAAGGACAGAATCTAGCCTCCACAATGATGCAAAAGATAAAACTAAGCAATAGACTTTCAGAAAATAAGTTGAATAGAATGCTACCACACTTATCAATTATCTCAATAAATGTTAATGGCTTGAATTCCCCACTGAAGAGACATAGACTAGCTTATTGGATTAAAAACCACAAGCCATCCATCTGCTATCTGTAGGAAACACACCTAGCCTCAAAAGACAAATTAAAACTCAGAGTTAAAGGTTGGAAGACAATTTTTCAGGAAAATGGAATTCAGAAGAAAAGAGAGGTTGCAATCTTATTTTCAGATACAAGTGGATTTAAAGCAACTAAAGTCAAAAAAGACAAAGATGGACACTTCATATTCCAGGGAAAAATACAACAAGAAGACATTTCAATTCTACATGCACCCAACTTAAATGCTCCCTGATTCTTGTAACAGACCTTAATTAGTCTGAGCAATATGATATCCCACAACACCACAGTAACAGGGGACTTTAACACTCCTCTTACAGAGCTGGACAGATCCTCTAAACAGAAATTAAACAAAGATGTAAGGAACTTAAATAAGACCCTAGAACAATTGTGCTTGATAGACGTATATAGAACACTCCATTCAAAGCTAACCAATATACATTTTTCTCATGGGCCCATGGAGCATTCTCCAAAATCGATCATATCCTAGGACACAAACCTAAACAGAATCAAAAGTATTGAAATTTTACGTTATGTTATCTCTGACCACAAGGCACTAAACATGGAACTCAACTTCTACAAAAACATTCAACCTCACAAAAAGGCATGGAAATTAAACAACCTTATGTTGAATGACAATTGGGTGAAGGAAAAAATAAAAAAGGAAATCATTAACTTCCTTGAGCATAACAACAATGAAGAAACAAGCTACCAAAACCTGTGGGACAAAGCAAAAGCAGTCCTGAGAGGAAAATTTATCACTTTAGATGCCTACATCTGAAAAATAGAGAGTGCAAGAGTTAAGATGATAGGCTAATTAAGGATACAACTCCCTTCACAATAGCCTCAAAGAAAATGAAATACCTAGGAATATACCTAACAAAAGAGGTGAAGAACCTATATAAAGAAAATTATGAAACCCTAAGAAAAGAAATAGCAGAGGATAGTAATAAATGGAAGAACATACCATGCTCATAGCTGGGAAGAATCAACATTGCTAAAATGTCTATACTTCCTAAAGCAATCTACTGATTCAATGCCATCCCTATTAAAATACCAACATCATACTTTCAAGACTTGGAAAAAATAATTGTTCATTTTGTATGGAACCAGGAAAAAAACTGTATAGCTAAGGCATTTCTTAGCTATAAAAACAAAGCTGGGGGCATGAGCATACCAGTCTTTAGGCTGTACTACAAGATCATAGTGGTTAAAACAGCATGGTACTGGCACAAAAATAGAGACATAGACATTTGGAATAGAATGGAAAACCAGGAAGTGAACCTAACATATTATAGCCACCTAATCTTTTTTTTTTTGGCCGGGGCTGGGTTTGAACCCACCACCTCCAGCATATGGCACTGGTGCCCTACTCCTTTGAGCCACAGGCACTGCCCAAGCCACCTAATCTTTGATAAACCAAACAAGAACATCCACTGGGGGAAAGAATCCCTATTCAATAAATGGTGCTGGGAGAACTGGATATCCACATGTAGAAGACTGAAACTGGACCCTTACCTTTCTCCACTCACAAAAATTGATTCCAGATGGATAAAAGACCTTAATCTAAGGCACGAAACAGTTAAAATCCTCAAAGAAAGTGTGAGGAAAACACTGGAAGCTATCGACATGGGAAAGGAATTTATGAGGAAGACCTCCATGGCAATTCGATAACAACAAAAATAAACAAATGGGACTTAATGAAACTGAAAAGCTTTTGTACAGGTAAGGAGACAACAATCAAAGCAAATAGACAACCTACACAATGGGAAAGGAAATTTGCATATTTTGAATCAGACAAAAGCTTGATAACTAGCATTTATAGAAAACTCAAATTAATTCATTTGAAAAAAGCTGACAATCCCATATATCACTGGGCAATAGAGATGAATAGAACCTTCTCTAAAGACAGATGAATGGCTAACAAACATATGAAAAAATGCTCATCATCCCTAATTATTAGAGAAATGCAAATCAAAACCACCCTGAGTTATCATCTAACCTCAGCAAGAATGGCCCACATCACAAAATCTCAAAACTGCAGATGCTGGCATGGATGTGGAGAGAAGGGAACACTTTTACACTGCTGGTGGGATTGCAAACTAATACAACCTTTTTGGAAGAAGTATGGAGAATTCTCAAAGAACTCAAACTAGACTGCCCATTTAATTCTGTAATCCCATTACTGGGCATCTGTCTACCCAGAAGAAAAAAATTCATTTTACCATAAGGACACTTGCACTAGACTGTTATCGCAGCTCAATGTAGAATCGCCAAAATGTGGAAACAGCCTAAATGCCCGCCAACCCAAGAATGGTTTAACAAGCTGTGGTATATGTATACCATGGAATACTATTCAGCCATTAAATAAGATGAAGACTTTACATCCCTTGTATTAACCTGGATGGAAGTGGATCACATTGTTTTTAGTAAAGCATCACAAGAATGGAGAAGCATGAACCCTATGTATTCAATTTTGATATGAGGACAATTAATGACCTAGTACCTGGTGGAGGGTGGGGAAAGTAGAGAGCAGAGAGAGAGAGAAGGAGTGGGGGGTGGAGGAAAGGAAGAGCAGAGAGCGGGAAGGAGGGAGGGGGGTGGGGGGGTCTCAGTGTGTGACACACCTTTTGGGGGCAAGACACAAGTATAAGAGGGACCTTACCTAACAAATGCAATCAGTGTAACCTGGATTGTTGTACCCTCAATGAATCCCCAACAATTAAAAAAAAAAAAAAAGAATATACTTACAGACCTAATCCACGGCACCCTCTATAATCAGCCTGCACCCTCCTTGGTGGAAGAGGTGGGCAATAAAGAGGGAAGCCAAAAGGGAAAAATTGAGAGGAACCTGGTGGAGTGGGGATAAACTCAATCTCCATCTGAGGTTACTTGTGGCCACTAAATATTGATTTGGTGGAAAATTCTCCATGTGTGTTCATGATCCTCTACTACTAAGATAATTTTCATTATAGTAAGGGATAAAATTGGTGTCCTTTCTTATGTTGCCTGGTGAAATAACTTATTTTAAGACAAAGTGAAGATTATGAGCTGGCAGAATAGGTTAGCCTCCTCATACTTTGGTATCAATCAGAAATCCATTTTACGGTATACAAGTAGGAACTTGCTTAGTGGACTACTGGATGGGTCATGGCCCAGTCCCACAACTAGCATTCTTTAAGCTGGTCTTCACATTGGGCTATTGGACATTCTAGTGTTTATAAGGGCTAGTGATTTTTGTCATTGCAAATTCAAATAAGATAAACTAAAATAATTCATTAAAATTCAACTTTCTCTGAGTGACTTTAATGAAAATATTAGAAAAGCATGTGTACTATCAGAAGGTGCAAGGATCTAAGGTTTTTAATATACTATTCATCATTAAAACACAAAGAAACAATATTTTAAGATGCTTTTTTTAATTTTCAACAAATAAAACATTTACAATCTCAATTTTATTGAGAATGTTTTCAACACAGGGATTTTCAATAGAGTAAACTTGGCCAAAGATGGTTTTGAGAAGCAAACAAAATGTCAGCACATTGTATAATCTATAGCATTGTTTCCTTGGAAAATTAGTTGGCAATCTGTAAAAAAAGAAAACTGAATTAAATTCAAGTGTAAATGACTATGTGAATATGTGTGTATAATATCTGTATCCAGATATTTCTATAAATATTTTGTCATTGAATAACAATGGCATCTGAGATACTTCCCCACTGTTCTTTGGTGTGCACATTTTAATCTATACATCATTTAACCTCTCTTTATTCTGTGTGTGCGCATCTTCCAAAAATTTATGTATTCAACTACATAAAAGTGGTTTCTTAAGGATCATGAGTGCCAATAAGATTTATTATTAACACATTTCAAAACTGCCTTTACTCCTGTGTACCTATTTCCTTGTATATTTGCAATCAAATCATCCTATTTTTCTGTTTAAACACTTTTTAAATAAATATAGGTCTTTATGATAGAGAAAGACTTTAAATAATCAGGTAAGAGAAACAAAGAAAAATGATCATCAAATTGTTGTTCTATTGGCAAAATAAAAAGAAATCTTGAGTAAATTAGTCTATGTATGTCCTAATCTTTGAACTAACCCAAATAAAGCAATTTTTCTCAACTTCACAGAGTATTTTTTACTAAATTGATCAAATCATGCATTCAATTCCATTTCACATTGTGAATACTCTAACACTCACTTTGCAATCACAGGTATTTTTCCCCACATAATATTAAAGTATCTTTTGTTTACATTTTATAAATGTCGATGTAGATTTGTAATATTATAAAAGGTAGAGTTTCTTTTCCGTGAGTTCTCTTTTCTTACTTTTTTGAAAAAATAATTAAGACTGTATTTTCTCATATTCCTCATGTGAACATAATTTATCAGGTGTCTTCTGAAAGAGGAATTAATACCAAACACAGTCGGCAAATTCAAGCTCCTAATTGTGTCCCATGAGCTCACTGCATTTTTCCTTTGCTTATATATTTTTCTTGTCTAATGGAAATAGCTAATGCATTAAGAACTGCATTAAATAAGGTAAAGTATATCCTTATTTTATTTCTGACATTAATAGAAATTCTCCAAAGTGTTTCGCTATCTACTCTACTACTGTACTTTGTTTGGGACCGTCATTTAAATGTCAACAAAGCATTTCTTTTATAAGATCTTCTTTTAACAGATCAGAAATTGATGTGGAATTTTATCAAAAGCATATATTGAGATTATCACATAATTCTTCTTCTAATGGTGAGATATTTTAATGCACTTCCTCATGTTGAACCATCCTTCAGTTGCTGGAACAAATTTCACATTGTGGGGTCATACAGTTCTTTAAATATACTGGTATTTATTCTAAATTTTTGCACTTGATATTTATAAGTAGGATTGATTTGCAATTTCTTTTTCATTCTATTTTTGTAAGCTTATAATACTAACATTATGCTGGCTTCATAAAAATATTTTGAGGTATTTTTTCTTTTTCTGAGACAAAAAAATTCAAAATTGTTGGCTTAGTATTTTTTCAGGGGATAGTTTCTATATTTCAGTTTTTTCCCATACCCATTAGTCTGTTTAGCTTTTTACTTTTTTCTGAGGTCAATTTGGGTAGCACCTGCTTTATGAGAAAATTCTCTGTTTTATCTAGGCTTCCAAACTGATATGCACAGAGATATGCAAAGTGATCTTTTATGATTTTTACGTCTTTTATATCTGTTTTGCTAGTGTATGGTAGACACTGATTTAATTTGTATTTTTGAGTATTTATGATTTCCCCTTTTTTCTTGATTATCAATTCTTTTTTTTAAATTAATTTCTTTTTTTGTTTTTATAACTTTCATCCCTCGCCTTTCCTGAAATTTGCCTTGTTCTTTTTTGAATTACTGAGCTAAATTTTTGATTCATTCATTCTTTCTCGAAAGGCCTTGAATTTTCCACTGAATATGACTTTGATATAGTCCCCTAAATTTTAATAGGCATGTTTAATCATTTTTTCTAGATATTGTGTAATTTTGATGTTTGATACCTTCTTTAATTAGAAATGGTGCATTTTGGTTCTTGTTTCTTTCCGAAAATGTTAAGAATTTTTAGACAGAGTCCTCACTCTGTCGTCATGGGTAGAGTGTGGTGGTGTCACAGCTCATAGCAACCTCAAACTCCTGGGCCGAAGAGATCTTCTTGCCTCAGCCTCCCAAGTAGCTGGGACTACATTCTTTTTGTTTGTTTGTTTGTTTGCGGTTTTTGCCCGAGGCTGGGTTTGAACCCGCCACCTCTGGCATATGGGGCCAGTGCCCTACTCCTCTGAGCCACAGGTGTCGCCCCAGGACTACATTCTTAAGCTAACTATATTTAAGGGTTGGGGAATGAATGATATGTCTGCAAAAATATGTTCAGCATAGAATCTGGACTTAGGAATATAATATAGTAGGATATACTTTTATTTTGGTGCTAAAAATTCATCAATCTGCATTTTGGTTGGAATTTAAAATTTATAATCTAATGAAATATTAGTATTAACAAATGTATTAAAAATGGGGGGCCAGTTTAACAACTACTAAGTATCTCCCATATGCCCAGCACTGAGGTGGAAACTCTGGGAGTACCAAATGAGTGACAGAGTTACATCTTTCCACATTTTCATAATTCTCTAGAAACAGATAAATCACAAGCTTTTATAAAGAATCTTTGAGTATGAGTAATTTGGAACACAGAGATACATTCAGTCTGTATATCCTGGCCCATTATAGTAGACACTGATTGCCACAATAAGAATTTTATCCCTGGCCCAGGTGCGGTGGCTCATGCCTGTAAAGCTAGCATTTAGGGAGGCCAAGGTGGGTGGATTGCTTGAACTCAAGAGCTTGAGATTGCTGTGAGATGTGACATCACAGCAGTCTACCCAGACACTGCACCCAGTGAAAGGAGTGAGACTCTGTCTCAAAAAGAAAAGAATTCAATATCTGAAACTTTCATAATAAATGATGAGATTAATGTCTACAAAATCATCAATTATAATGATTATATTGTAGTGTAGTCTGAAGAATACATGACATGGGCAAAGCAAATCTGGCCCTAAAATATTGGTATTTTCCATCATATAAAGCCCTCAAAGCCCTTCTAACTGTAATATTTATATAGAATATTAGTGCATATATGTAAATGAATAATGGAAATATATTGAGCTTAGTTTAATGTGTGAATATTTGAAAACAACAAATGTTTTCAACCTGGGTTGAATTATGAAATACCATTTTATTTATTTTTTATTGACTTAACACATACCATTTTAAATTAAACCTGCTGACCTTCTTCCATTACGTGGCTGAAAAATAAATTAGAAATAAGTCAATATAAGCTAAGGATGGAAGCTAATATGTATTCATAGAAATAGACTAATGGCCTAGACAAGCGTTTCGTAACTGTGTATCAGAATCACAGAATCACATGGAGGGCTGTTTACAACAGACTGCTGGATGCCTTATATGGAGTTTCTGATATAATAAATCTGAACTAAAATTTATTATTCTAACAAGTTCTGAGGTGCTGCTAAAGCTTCTGAGGACCACAATGAATTAGATAGTATTTGATATTGCTTATTTCCTTGAAGGTATCAAAATTTTAAAACAAGTGTTCTCAATTTTAATTTGCTATGAACCAAATTTAACTTTCTGAAGTCAGAGTTGTTTAGCCTTACTTCTTCCTGCTATCTGTCTAGTTCCTTCATTAAATCTATTCTCTAATTTGCTATTAGAATTAATTTTCAAAATGCAAATCTTACCATATAGCCCTGAACCTCTAGAATGAAGTTGACATTTCTTAACTAAATATTTCATCAGTCAATTCCTGTCAGTAATTCAGGAGTCTGTCCATAAACCTTTGTAACTCCTCCATGCCCCAGCTTGAGTTAAATGCTTTTCTTTAGGGAGCCATAGCCCCTGGACTGAAGGTGCATTTAACACAGTACTTTATATTTATTAAGAATTTTCTCCATTAGGCTATATACTCCTAGAGTATAGGAATGGAGCCCTATCTGTCTTTATATTCCCAGCCCTTGGTATACTGCCAAGCACCCAGTAGAAGTTATCAATAAATACCTGTTGTATGAATTAATTAGAATTTTCTGGTAGTGTATTAAAGGAGGAAATATTTTATAAAGTATAAGTGCCTAAAACAAAATTCACATTTTGTAGACTATGTAGACATACAAAATTATAAATGCAATCATAAAATTTTGTCTATTTATAGCTTGTACTGTAGTTTATTCTTTTAATTTTAAGAACTTGTGAAAGTATCATAACTCTTCCAATCTGTGGAGTCAAAAATTCAGTAGATCATTCCTTGGAATGTAAGGAATAATATATCCGTAAGCCATCATTTCCTACACATAAAATGTCATGATTTTTGTCAAATAAGTGAATGTTATTTGGGTATTTACAAACATGAGTACTGGATCAGAGATGCTGTGGTGTTGGATGGTGTTGAAGCAGTAAGGCAGTGGCAGCATGAATGTCAGACTGTAACACCTGATGCCACAAATCTACCAATAATCTCAAAACATAAGTTAATTAAATAAATTCATGAAGTATTTTTCAATTTTTATATTGATTGATTTTAAAACAAATACATACCCTGAATAAAAAATATCCTCGACTTCGACCTGCAAAAGGCCTTCGGAATTCTTCCTAGAAGAGGAAATGAGGTTATAACAAATCACAAAACACTAAAAATAAGTGAAAATTCCTCTTGAGAGTATAGTGAAGGTCAAAGCTACTTTCAATTACAATAACTAAACAAAGAGTGACTCAAAGACTTGAGTAAAGAATCTTTGTATTTATATCTGAAAACTTTCAATGACTAGCAGTATCATCAGAATAATAGATTTAAAAATAGCTTCCTATCAATATGACAGATTCTCCTTTCAGACATTTTGTCAATTGTATGTGTACTCAACAAGAGCTGAAAGAGAAATTGACAGGCACTTCATAATTAACTATATTTAAAATCTCAGCATTTTTTTAGAATGGAATAATTTAAAATACATATTGTATGTGATAACACATGGACAGGAAAAAATATATAATAGAATTGAATCAAAGTTAGAACAATTATACACTATTTCCATAGAAATATAGATTGAAATTGAGGGAAAATTTTGGTAAACTATGTTTATGCAATACAACTTCAGAAGATAGCCTCCTAATATAATGACATATACAGAATGGCAATTTAAAAAAAACCAAAGAGAAACAAACTACTTCTTCATAAGGGATATGTTGTAGTGTTTCTTTTCTTAAATATTTCATTTTAAACTTCATGAAAAAAAATTTTACACTTTATAGTTTCCATAAAATTAACAACAATTACCCATATCAGAAAAGTATTATCAGGATGGCAATCACCACGAAATTTATCAGCCAAGACTTTTTTCAATTACTCCATAATATAAATATAATCATATTCTTAAATTCTAAAAAATGTCTCTGCTATCTATTTAAATGCTTAAGTGCTAACAAAAAATACATCTTAAAGTCCTAATATTTGTACTGAAGTCTCATCTTTAACCCCCAATTACTTAAGATTCGAAAATTAGTAATTAAATACATCAAAATGTCACATGTACCATCTATATATATATATAAAAATATATGAATAAAACTGTTCAAAAATAGTTTTTAAAAAGTACACCTATAAACTATGTTTACATGCCTATAAGTTCTCATTTATATTATGTTAAAGAGAAACAAGAAATAGGACAAAATATAAATTAAAATGTACAAGATGAATTCTGGGAAGATGGCCAACTACTAGCAACCCTCTGCAGAGGCTCCTGACCAGAGGAGAAAATCTGGACAGAATAAGACTCTATGAAGCCAAAAGTGGCAAGCTGTGACTCCAAGGAAGAGCATTTAAAAAAACAAATTACAGGTACAAAGCCTATTGACTGGAGGACAGGAGATCCTTTCCCCAAGTGGGAGGCCCACTGTGGGCTCTCTCTCACTGGGTAGAGTCGCTAAACATTGGTCTCTTTCTCCAGGGAGGTCCCACTTATGAACCTAGATACCACCCTGCCAGGCATAACATTGAACATCTGGTAATATATTAAAGACGGAAGTATTTTATAAAGTACATGTGCCTATATACTTCCCCCCATAATTCCAAACTCCCCGTCCACCCTTTTCCCCTGGCATGGCAGTCTGAAGTTCTGTCCCCTGCAGAGCACAGAGTGTTTTCCTGAGAGATCTGGGCATAGTGTGGACTGCTGAACATCATGACAGAATCTGTGACTACTGGAGAAGAAAGAGGTCTTGGGAAGAAAGGGACCCTTAGTGGGAGGAGGAGCAGTCCCCTCGTTATGACTTTGCCCAGCCAGTGGTGGTGTTGACCCTAGGTTTGGGCTGTGTCTTGCAGGAGGGGGTGCAGAACCCTCGACTCTGCCGGTGCCCACAAGCGGGAGAGTGGTTGCTTGTTGTGGACTGAGTTCAATGGGTGAGCAGAGGCTTGCCAGGTGTGAACTAAGACCTGAGAGTGGGGGTGTGGTCCCCTAACTCCATCTGGGCCAGCCAGCAGAGGCTTGCTGGGTGTGGACTGAGAACAGTGGGCAGGGACATGGTCCCCTGACTCCAAAAGGGCTGGTGAGCAGAGGCTTGCCAGGTGTGGACTGAGAATAGTGGATGGGGTCATGGTCCATGCCTACAACTGGGCAGGCAAACAGAGAAGTGGACACCAGTATGAAGGCAGGAGGGGGTGTGAACCCCTGGCTCCAACTGTGCTGTTGACCCTTGGATCCCTCTCTGCTGAGCAGGGTTTGTACTGCCTGAGACAAATTGATTGGAACTCATGTCTGGGGCTGTTCACCCTGGGACACTTTGAGGTTGATCTTCAAAGTTCTGTAGTGGAAAAGCCCTGAAGGGTCGGGAGTGGAGCACTGCAGCTATCCCTATCTCTCCACAGCTGAGATTTAAACCTAATACTGTGGCTTCTTACGATAGGGTAGAGGTTGGCTGATATCAAAACAGAGCTAGCACCTGTGGCTCAGTGAGTAGGGCGCCGGCCCCATATACCGAAGGTGGTGGGTTCAAACCCGGCCCCAGCTGAACTGCAAAACAAAAAAATAGCCAGGCGTTGTGGCGGGCACCTGTAGTCACAGCTACTCAGGAAGCTGAGGCAAGAGAATCACCTGAGCCCAGGAGTTGGGGGTTGCTGTGAGCTGTGTGATGCCATGGCACTCTACCGAGGGCGACAAAGTGAGACTCTGTCTCTACAAAAAAGAAACAAAACAAAACAGAGCTAGCTTGTGCTATCTCACCAAGTAGGTCCTCAGAGTCTCCAGCCAAAACTCTGAAATGGGCCTTTGTAAGGTTATAGGGGATAAGCCACAATTACAAAGCCTAGCACTTTGGTAAGGGGTTGATTATCTCTACTACCTGGGAACCCCAATTTAATCTCACCCTACCAGTTCTAATAAGCAAACGGTGGAAAATAAACATGGTGCAGACCCAACAGAAGAACTCTGGCATCATGAATAACCAGAGTAGATCACTCCTTCTCCCCAGAAATGACAAAGGAGATACAATAGAAGATGCCATGCACAGACAAATAGCTAAAATGTCAGAAATTGAATTTAGAATATGGATGGCAAATAAGATGAACAGAATGGAAGAAAAGTTAGAAATTGAAATCCAAAGAGTAGTTCTAAAGTTGTCTCAAGAAATTAATGAATTCAAAGTCACCAAAGATATGGATATAATGAGAAAAGAGATAGCAGAGCTCAAGGCAATGAAAAAGTTATTTGAGAAGTTCTAAAATATAGTAGAATCCTCCAGTAATAGAGCTGACCAGACAGAAGAAAGGATCTCTGAAATTGAAGACAAAGTTTTTGAATGTTCCCAAATGCTCAAAGAAGCAGACAAATGGAGAGCAAAAACTGATCATTCCCTAAGAGAGTTGTGGGATCACTCCAAAAGATCAAACATTCATCTTATAGGAATTCCTGAAGGAGAAAAGGACGGTCCTAAAGGTACAGATGCTCTACTCTAAGAGATTATGGAGGAGAATTTCCCAAACATGGCCAGAGATACAGAAATCCAGATAGTCAAGAGTTTCAGAACCTCAGTAAGACTCAATCCAAACAAAGCGTCTCCTAGACACATTGTGATTAACTTTGCCAAAGTTAAGATGAAGAAGAAAATTCTACAAGCAGTCAGATATAAGAAAAGCATCACCTTCAAAGGGAGAAATATCAGAATGACAGCAGATCTCTCAGCTGAAACATTTCAAGCCAGAAGAGGATGGTCATCAACCTTCAATCTCCTAAAACAAAACAACTTCCAGCCTAGGAACCCTTATCCAGCTAAACTGAGTGTCATTTGTGTTGTAGAAATCAAATACTTTAATGACACACACATATTGAAGAAATTTGCCATAACTAAACCAGCCCTCTATGATGTTCTCTGACCCATTCTCCACAATGACCAGCACAATCCTCTACCACCAAAGTAAACTCACTCAGAAATTTTTGAACAAACCCAACTTCCACAGTGGTGAAAGGATCAAAAATGTCCACTGGACATCAGAAAAACATGACACTCACAACACTACCAGGCTTATCAATTCTCTCAATTAACGTGAATGGTTTAAATTGTCCTCCAAAGAGGCACAGGCTAGCTGACTGGATACATAAATTCAGATCAGATATCTGCTGCATACAAGAATCTCAACTTACCTGAAAGGATACAAACAGACTCAGAGTGAAGGGTTGGACATCTATAATACAGGCAAACGGAAATCAGAAAAAAGCCAGGGTTGCAATTTTATTTGCAGATACAATTGGCTTTAAACCAACAAAGATAAAGAAAGATAAGGATGGTCACTACATATTCATCAAGGGAAACACCCAACATGAAGAGATTTCGATAATTAACATTTATGAACCCTACCAGAATGCTCCTCAATTTATAAAGCAAACCCTAATGGAGATGAACAACTTGATATCTTCCTGTGCTATAATAGTTTTAGAATTTTTTTTTTTTTTTGTAGGGACAGAAGTCTCACTTTATTGTCCTCAGTAGAGTGCCATGGCATCACACAGCTCACAGCAACCTCCAACTCTGGGCTTAAGCAATTCTCTGCCTCAGCCTCCTGAGTATCTTGGGACTATAGGTGCCTGCCACAATGCCTGGCTATGTTTTTGTTGCAGTTTGGCTTGGGCCAGCTTTGAAACACCACCTTTGGTATATGGGGCTGGCACCCTACTCACTGAGCCACAGGTGTTTTAACACTCCTTTGACAGTCTCAGGTAGATCCTCCAAGAAGAAACTAAACTAAGAAATATTAGATTTACACCTGACCCTAGGACAAATGGACATAACAGATCTCTACAGCACTTTTTATCCTAACAAAACTGAATATACATTCTTCTCATCAGCCCATGGATCATCCTCCAAAATTGATCATATCTTAGGACACAAATCTAGTTTCAGCAAATTAAAAGAATAGAAATTATTCCTTGTATCTTCTCAGACCCCCAGGGAATAAAAGATGAACTTAACAGCAGCAGGCATCTTCATACTCAAACAAAGTCATGGAAACTAAATAATCTTAGGCTGAATGATAGCTGGGTCAAAGATGAGATTAAGAAGGAAATCACCAAATTTTTGGAACAAAATGATAATGAAGACACAAATTATCAAAACCTGTGTTGGCTCAGTGCCTGTAGCTCAGAGGCGAGGGCACCAGCCACATACACTGGAGCTAGTGGGTTTGAATCCAGCCTGGGCATGCCAAACAACAATGCCAAGTACAACCAAAAAATAGCTGAGTGTTGTGGTGGATACCTGTAGTCCCAGCTACTTGGGAGGCTGAGGCAAGAGAATTGCTTTAGCCCAAAAGTTTCAAGTTGCTGTGAGCTGTGATGTCACAGCACTCTACTGAGGATGGCAAAGTGAGACTGTGTCTCAAACAAACAAACAAACAAACAAAACCTGTGGGGGGCGGTACCTGTGACTCAATGGGTAGGGTGCTGGCCCCATATATTGAGGGTGGTAGGTTCGAACTCAGCCCTGGCCAAACTGCAACAAAAAATAGCCAGGCATTGTGGTGGTCACCTGTAGTACCAGCTACTCGGGAGACTAAGAAAAGAGAATAGCTTGAGCCCAAGAGTTGGAGGTTGCTGTGAGTTACGATGCCACAGCACTTTCCCAAGGGCAATAAAGTGAGAATCTGTCTCAAAAGAAAAAAAAACCTATGGGGTACTGCAAGGTCAATCCTAAAAGGGAAATTTATAGCATTGGAAGCCTTCATAAATAAAAAAGAAAAAGAGGAAGTCAACAACTTAATGGATCACCTCAACCAACTGGAAAAGGAAGAACATTCCAACCCCAAACCCAGCAGGAGAAAAGAAATAACCACAATTCGGGCAGAATTAAATGAAATTGAAAACAAAAGAATCATTCAGAAGATCAACAAAACAAAAAGTTGGTTTTTTGAAAAGATTAATAAAATTGATAAACTTTTGGCCAACCTAACCAGAAACAAAAAAGTAAAATCTCTAATATCGTCTATCGGAAACAATAAAGGAGAAATAACAACAGACACCTCAGAAAGTAAAAAAAATCCTCAATGATTACTACAAAAAGTCTATTCCCAGAAATATGAAAATCTGAAAGAAATGGACCAATACCTAGAAGCACGCCACTTTCCTAGACTCAACTAGAAAAAATTAGAAATCTTGAATAGACATATATCAATCACTGAAATAGCATCAATAATATGAAATCTCCCAAAAAACAAAAGTCTGGGGCCAGATGGCTTTACATCTGAATTCTATCAAACCTTTAAAGAGCAACTAGTACCTATATTATACAACATTTTCCAAAACATAGAAAAAGAAGGACTACTTCCCAACACAGTCTTTGAAGCAAATATCACCCTGATCCCCAAACCAGGAAAGGATACAACAAAGAAAGAAAATTATGGACCAATATCATTAATGAATATCAATGCAAAAATATTCAATAAGATCTTAGCACACAGAATTCAATAACACATCAAAAAAATTATACACCATGATCAAGTTGGGTTTATTCTAGGTTTACAGGGTTGGTTCAACATATACAAATCTATAAAGATAATGCATCACATAAATAAAATAAAAAACAAAGATCATATGATTCTCTCAATTGATGCAGAAAAAGCTTTTGATAATATCTAGCATCCTTTCATGATCAGAACACTTAAGATAATAGACTTAGATGGGTCATTCCTTAAACTGATAGAGGCCATCTACAGCAAACTCACAGCCAATATCATATTGAGTGGAGCAAAATTGAAAACATTTCTACTCAGATGAGGAACCAGGCAAGGTTGCCCATTGTCTCCACCGCTATTCAACATAGTAATGGAAGTCTTGGCCATGACAATCAGGCAAGAGAAGGTGATCAAGGCTATCCAAATAGGGTCAGAGGAGTTGAAACTCTCAACTCTTCACTGATGATATGATCCTATACCTGGAAAATCCCTATGACTCAACTACAAAACTCTTCAAAGTGATCAAGGAATATAGCAGCTTCTCAGGATACAAAATTAATACTTACAAATCAGTAGTTTTAATATATGCCAACAATAGACAAGTTGAAAATATAGTGAAGGACTCTATTCCTTTTACAGTAGTGCCAAAGAAAATGACTATTTGGGAATTTATCTAAGAAAGGACGTGAACAATTACTCTATAACAGAATTATGAAACTCTTGAGAAAAGAAATAGCTGAAAATGTTAACAAATGGAAAAGCACACCATGCTCATGGCTGGGAAGAATCAACATTGTTTAAATGTCCATACTACCCAAAGCAAACTACAGATTTAATGCAATCCCTATTAAAGCACCATTGTCATACTTGACAGAGCCTGAAAAAATAGTGCTTTGTTTTATATGGAAACAGAAAAAACCCTCAAATAGCCAATACATTACTCAGAAATAAAAATAAATCAGGAGGTATCACATTGCAAGACTTCAGGCTATACTACAAATCTATTATGATCAAAACAGTATGGTACTGGCAAAAAAAACCCCAGAGAAGTAGATTTATGGAACAGAATAGAGAACCAAGAGATGAACTCAGCTACTTACTGTCATTTGATCTTTGACAAACATAGCAAAAATACTCACTGGGGGAATGACTCCCTATTTAACAAATGGTACTGGGTGAACTGGCTGATGACCTGTAGAGGACTGAAACTGGACCCCCACCATTCACCATTAGCAAAAATTGATTCTCACTGGATAAAAGATTTAAACTTAAGACATGAAATTATAAAAATACTAGAAGAGAGTGCAGGGAAAACACTTGAAGAAATTGGCCTGGGAGAATATTTTATGAGGAGGACCCCCCGGGAAATTGAAGCAACACCAAAAATACATTACTGGAATTCGATCAAACTAAAAAGCTTTTGCATAGCCAAGAGCACAGTAAGTAAAGCAAACAGACAACTTTCAGAATGGGAGAAGATTTTTGCAGGTTATGCTTCTGACAAAGGTCTGATAACTAGAATACACAGAGAACTCAAACTAATTGATAAGAAAAGAACAAATAACCCTATTTCTTTTCTTTCTCTCTTTTTCTTTTTGAGACAGAGTCCCAAGCTGTAGCCCTGGGTAGAGTGCTGTGGTGTCAAGCTCACAACAACCTCCAATTCAGGCTCAAGTCATAGTTGACAGCAACCTCCAACTTGGGCTCAAGTGATCCTCTTGCCTCACATTGTTCCATTTTTAGTAGAGTCAGGGTCTCGCTTTTGCTCAGGCTGGTCTTGAACTCACAAACTCAAGCAATCCACCCGCCTCAGCCTCCCAGAGTGCTAGGATTACAGGTGTGAGCCACCGCTCCCAGCTCAATAACCCCATTTTTATGCGGGCAAGAGACTTGAACAGAAACTTCTCTGATGAAGACAGATGCATGGCCTACAAACACATGAAAAAGTGCTCATCATCTTTAATCATCAGAGAAACGCAAATCAAAACCACTTTGAGATATCATCAAACTCCAGTAAGACCAGCCCACATAACAAAATCCCAGAACTACAGATGTTGGCATGGATGCTGGTGGGAATGCAAGGTAATATGACTTTTTTGGAATGCAGTTTGGAGAATACTCAAAGAACTAAAAGTAGATGTACCATTCAATCCAGCAATTCCTCTACTAGGTATATACCCAGATGATCAAAAATCATTTTACAACTAAGACTTTTGCACCAGAATGTTTGTTGTTCATACAACAATTGCCAAGACATGGAAACTGCCCAAGTGCCCATTGGTCCATGAATGGATTAACATATTGTGGTATATGTACACCATGGAATACTATGTAGCCATCAAAAAGACGGAGACTTCACAACTTTTATGTTTACCTGGACAGAGCTGGAACATATTCTTCTGAGTAAAGTATCTCAATAGAAAAAAAAGTATCCAATGTACTCAATACTACTATGAAATCAGTATATAATCACCTATATATTCATATAAATGGCAAAACATAACTTATTGTCCAGAAAGTAGAAGGGAAGAGGTGAGAGAGGGGAGGGGAGGGGGGAATTCAACGGTACATTTCAAAAACAAATGTGCATGATCCAATGGTACATTTCAAAACTATTAAGGAAAGAATATAGCTGTGATGGATGTGTAATCAGTTCAATGTAAGCATTTCACATTGTGTATCAAATCAGTACACTGAACCCCATAAATGCACTAATGTACAGAGTTATTATTTAATTAAAAAAAAGAAAATTAGGTCAACTTGGGAGGTTCTACTGAATCTATATTTAGTGTCTGATATATCTACTTCACAAATCCCACTCTTAACCAACATTTTAGCACTTGGCAAGAACTCTCGCCATCCTAGCTATTTATAACCTAGATACAGCCGGGCAGTAAGTGGTCCTTTATTTGTTTTCCTGTTCCTACCTTACGACTAGACATGCTGAAGTGTTCTTTTTTAAACCAAAAGATAGGTTTTCTCACTGAGAAGGTCATGGCGTTTGTACACGATCATAACCCCGGCTTGAGTTGGAAGGGACATAAGGCGGGGAGGGACTGAACTAGTCCCTCGCCCAGCCGGCTGGTGGGGTAGCCGTGGAAGCCGGAGCAGAGGTTTCCACGCGCCCGCTGGGGGCGCACGGGAGGCGCAGTGAGCGTGAGCCCCGCTACGTACGTACGTTCGCCCAGAGCCTCTTCATTCTTCTCGCGTTCAGTCGCGGCACGAGCTGCAGCAGCGGGTGCACCACAGGCGACTGAGGAGGCAAGAAGACCTGTGGTGAGCGTGGGCTTCCTGTTTGTTTTTACCCCCTTTACTTGTCTCAGAGAAAAAGGAAAATTAAAAGATGTTATAAAATCCTAAGTGCCAAGTCCACCCCCAACCTCAGCTGAGGGGGTCCCATAAAGGGATATGCACAGAGCGCGAGTGCGCAGGCCATTCCGTCGCTCTCTCTAATAAATTTCTGTTCCCGCTGGTCCCGCCTCGAACGAAGCACTTGTTCCTGGCTTGTGGCCGGGGACTCTGCTTTCCAGCCTACCAGGAATAAAGCTCTGCTTTCCAAGTTACGAACCTCATTACATTTTTTTTTTCAGTCAACACATCACAGACAGCCCTTGTTAGTGGTTCAAAGCACTGTGGAGAAGCAGCCAAGAGGTGAACTGAAATGTGGCGTCTCTGTGCTCGGGCTTTGGTCAGTACGTCGACGCCCTTTCTCCAGGGCCTCCAACGCCCTGGTCGACTGAGAAGCTAAGACCCCTCGCTGCACCTCTGAGGGGCAGAAGGAGCATGTCTGCTTCCACACTTACTCGAAATCACCGGAGTCAGATGAAACCAACACTGCGTGAGGCAGTTTCCACTATATACACTTTTACTTGGAATCTCCTTCTATAAAGGATGTATTTAAAATGGGAATGGCTGGAGCAAGACAGCAGGGAATACAAATATCACGACGTGCTGCCGATGGTGAAAATTGTGACTAAGACACATCCTCGCAAAGTGTGAAGACGCTGAGCAGATGAGAGCGCACTCCTGACGGGAGCCACTTACCTGAGACGGTTGCATTTTTTAAAGGTTTTCATCAAATGGATTATGTTGAGCCCTATATAATGCTTGTCTATTAACCAATTCAACTTGCACTTGAGGTAAGCCAGTATAATAACTTCCAATTCCTCATATGTATGAATACTATAAATATTAGTAAATACTAAAAAATGGACTTTTAACATTTCTTTCCACATGTACGCACATGTTTAAAAATACACTGTGCTCCTCGTTCCCTGAATTTGTTCATGGTAGTGAATCACAAGCTTTCAAATAATATTATAGTCAAGTAAATAATTACTAATTATTCCAGACTGAATACTTAGTATACAAGTAGTTTGGTTAGCATTTTGTAAATACAAAAAGAAAAACGTCAAACCCACATGATTTTGAAGTGAACTGAATTCAGATTACTGCTTTTTCACTAATCTTCAAGGGTAAGTTATTACATTAAATGCCTAATTATTAATAAGGAGATCTTAGGAATAGAAAAGGATATTTCTAGTAATACTTAATTACTTTTTTTTTTTTTTTGTAGAGAAAGAGTCTCACTTTGTCGCCCTCGGTCTTGTGCCTGCCGTGGCGTCACAGCTCACAGCAACCTCAAATTCCTGGGCTTAGGTGATTCTCTTGCCTCAGCCTCCCAAGTAGCTGGGACTACAGGCGCCCGCCACAACTCTCGGCTGTTTTTTTTTTTTGTAGAGACAGAGTCTCACTCTATCCCGAGACGTCACACAGCTCACAACAACCTCCAACTCCTGGGCTTACGCGATTCTCTTGCCTCAACCTCCTGAGTAGCTGGGACTACAGGCACCCACCACAACGTCCGGCTATCTTTCTGTCTTTGCAGTTTGGCCGAGGCCGGGTTTGAACCTGCCACCTTCTGTATATGGGGCCGGTGCCCTACTCGATGAAGCAGAGGCGCCGCCCCTCGGCTATTTTTTTTGTTTTGCAGTTCGCCGGGCCGGGTTTGAACCCACCACCCTTGGTATATGGGGCCGGCATCCTACTTGCTGAGCCACAGGCACTGCCCTTTAATTATGTTTTTGATAAACTTATCTTTTAAAATAATTTTTAAAATGCCTTAGGATAAACTATTTTTCCTTTCAACAATTACCATTGAAAACAATGTTTTAATTATTTATTTGCTTTTTCTGTACTTTCTTTCTTTCTTTTTTTTTTTTTTTGAGACAGAGCCTCAAGCTGTCACCCTGGATAGAGTGCTGTGGCATCACAGCTCACAGCAACCTCCAATTCCTGGGCTCAAGCGAGTCTCTTGCCTCCGCCTCCCAAGTAGCTGG
>CAUYRH010024902.1:0-26114 GCA_963574655.1 Perodicticus potto | reverse complement strand
AAACAGACTTTTCCAGAATGAAACATCTGAAATCTCCAACCAAATCTAGACTAACTGATGCACACTTGCATCACTTGTTATGACTAGCAGTGACAAATTTGGAACTGAACATTGACCATCTCATTAGCCAAAAGCAGGCCGGCCCATACTTCCCATTGAAATACTGGTAAGTTTGTTGATTTAACTTTATTTGTTCTTTATTTTAAATATCGTATTTGTGGCTCAGCGCCTGTGGCTCAGAGGAGTAGGGCACCAGCCCCATATGCCAGAGGTGGCGGGTTCAAAACCAGCCCTGGCCAAAAAATGAAAAAAAAAAAAAAAAATTCAGAATAAAGTATCTTGAAATAAAAAAAAGAAAGAAAATGTGGATACAATTTACCAAATGGAACTGGCTGAACTGCAGAATTGCAGTGACTCTCTGAAAGACACATTCAAGTCAAGCAGCCTTCCTGATTTCTATGCATCTCTCCCCTCTGAGACATATCCTAATCTCAGGAACCATGCACTCAAAATGGCAACCATCTTTGGCAGCACTTATGTCTGTAAACAGACTTTTCCAGAATGAAACATCTGAAATCTCCAACCAAATCTAGACTAACTGATGCACACTTGCATCACTTGTTATGACTAGCAGTGACAAATTTGGAACTGAACATTGACCATCTCATTAGCCAAAAGCAGGCCCATAGTTCCCATTGAAATACTGGTAAGTTTGTTGGTTTAACTTCATTTGTTCTTCATTTTAAATATTGTATTTGTTCCTGTTTAGTTTTTTTACTTCAAAATAAGATATGTGCAGTGTGCATAGGAATTCGTTCATAGTTTTTTTTTTAAACTATAGTTCAGCCTGCCAATGGTCTGAGGGACAGTGAACTGGCTCCCTGTTTAAAAAGTTTGAGGATCCCTGCTTTATACAGTCTTAACTTTGTGATGCTACATATGTACATATATAGGTACATACATGTATATGTATATACATATATGTGTGTGTCTACAGATACTGTAAAATATGGAATTGGGATTTTCAAAGATGACTGGGAAAAAATCTCCAAGGAAAACTGAAACTATCTCACAGAATGTAATGTTACAAAAAGTAATGTCCTCCTGTAATAATGATAGATAGAGCATCTTAGACACCAAGATAGATTGACAGCTTGTCAGCTGCTATCACAAGATATCATACCTCTCTCTGTAGAATTTATAAAAATGTTTTTTTGATAGCCATGTGGAACAGAATCCTAGAGCACTAGCCTTGTATTTACCACATGAGTAGTTTCCTATAAACTGATGGATTGGTTTTAATTTGACCTTGGCAGCTCTTGTTACCCTTTGAGGTATTAGTCTTGCTCTTTTCTGGGAACGTTTCCTTGAACTCTGCCTTTGGACACTACCCTTCTTCTAAAGATTTGTCCCTGGAGCCCTAGGCAGACTGTCAGTCATAACTTTGTTGGCCATGACCAATATGGTATATCAAACCCTTTAGAAATTTTTCCAGTTCAATTTTGTAAAGTACCTTAATTGTCTAGAAAAGTAATCTGTATCTGTCTTAATCACATAACTTAAAAAAACTCAATGTGCTACTTGGGAGGCTGAGGCAAGGGAATCAACTAAGCCCAGGAGTTGGAGGTTGCTGTGAGCTGTATGATGCCACAGCACTCTACCAAGGGTGATAAAAGTGAGACTCTCTCTCTACAAAAAAAAAAAAAAAAAAAAAGCTCAATGTAAATAATCCTTTTGCTAATTGAAATAATAACTAAATAATTGATGATAGTGGATTTTGCACACATGGTTCCACATATTATTCATCTATATAAGCATTGTCACATATACATGGACTCAGAGAAGGATAGGTATCTGAGAAATAATAACATTATTTAAATTAAACAGTGATATATGCATTAGAACAGATGTTCCCCATGTTACAAAGTCTGATGTCATAATAAACTTGTCTCATTTTCTTACCATCACCTCTATTACTATTATCAGTAGCACTACATATACATATCTATATACTAACTTTAATGGACTATGAAAAAGTTTCTGTTTTACTCTTCTTTCTGATATTTCTTTTCCATTTTTTTTTTTTTTGAGTCAGAGTGTCACTTTGTTGCCCTCAGTAGAGTGCCATGGAGTCACAGCTCAGAGCAACCTCCTGCTCTTGGGCTTAGGTGATTCTCTTGCGTCAGCCTCCCAAGTAGCTGGGACTACAGGTGCCCACCACAATGCCCGGCTATCTTTTTTGTTTCAGTTTGACTGGGGCTGGGTTCGAACTCATTTCTCTCGGTATATGGGGCCAGCACCCTACCCACTGAGGTTTAAGTGCCACCCCCTTTCTGACATTTCTTCTGCAGTTTCCTTTCTCAACTTCTCCCTTGCATGATCATTTTAATAAACTCCAGTCACCTTTATAGTTCCATAAAACATTACCCTATACAGCTATACCAAGGAAAGATGGATTTTATAATTTTCAAAAGAAAATATATTTACAATCTCATTTGTGCTGATGTTTGACACAGAATATTATTATGTATATTAGAAATCTTTGAGATTAAAACAATACAAGGCATTTTAATTTCCTGTTGTAATTATTTCAAAATGTTGTAATTTTGATATTCTTTGATAGCATTTTATTATTTTAGCACATAAGCAAGTTTATTAGACAATTACTAGACATGATAATATAAATAAAATGCTAATTAATATTAGGTGATGAATAGGTATAATTATCCAGAAAGTGATTTGATGATAGCAATTGTTTTATTCTTAAATTGTCATAAAATGTTAACTCTGAGTTAGTTTTACCATAATTTCCATCAACACTGAAGAAAAATAAACCTCCTTTATAGATATATAACATTAGCCAAATTCTAGGAAAGGCAACATCACTCATAAATATATTACTAACACATTAATAATCAGTATTGGAATTTATGCAGATGCAATTATTTTCTATAATTTAATATTGACATATTAGATAAGTAACCACTTATAAAATGAAATAGATGAAAATAACATGATTTAAAAAAATCTCCACTTTACTTTTTATTATTTGAATTTCTCCATTGTATTTCAACTCAGCACTGAAACAGAAAAAACTTCAAAATATTTTTTGTCAAAAAGACATCATAATATTTTTCTTTATCAAGTGTGTGTATATGTACACCTAGGAAATATGATGCTTCATATATCTATATCTAGTGAAATGGACTTAAATTTCTAGCAAGACTTGACACATCACAAAATGAAATAGTAAGTCCATCCTCAGAAAAGAATACAACATTGAAACAGGGAGAAAAATTGTTGAAAGCAGTTGAGTATAGTAAATAGATTTTCTGTCATAAAAATCTTGACAGTAAAAGTTGAAGCAGTAGAAATCATAAATAGTATTGATTTTTATGTTATACATTCTGAGTTTTTTTATAGAACTCAACCAGATTACAATAAGATAACATAAAACTCTCCCTAAGATACTGTATCTATTGTAACTTTTCTGTAAGTAGTAAAACAATTCTCTACTCTTTTTTCCACACACATAGTCAAGCGCACTTTTTCACAATAGTCATATATTTTATCTATTTTCCTTCCAAATTTTGCCAACTTTAAATTTTTTAAATATAATATCCTAGGTTTAGGATACAGGAGATCATAAAAAGAGACTGAGCTGATTTCATTGTCTTTAAATATAAATAATCACAAGGCAGTATTGCATCCTTGTTTACAAGTGAAATATATGTTTGTAATTTCCATTTATAATAATATATTTTTTCCAATTTTAATATCAGGCATATCCAGATACAGTAAAATGATTTTGAAGTATTTCTTCTTTTTCTATTGTCTTTAAGATTTGGCATGATCTGTTTTTTAAAATTATCTTTTATTTTTATTTATAAATATTAGTTGTCTATTTTTTGAGACTTTGGAAAAAAAATAATAAGAAGTTAACAGATGACTCCATACTGAACATCAGAGTGAAAGCATTCTATAATAGACATACTCTTATTTGACAATGTGAATTTTACTTTTTTTGCATTATTATTATTGTTGTTCAATATTTCATTGCAGCAATCGTCTGATTTCTTTTCTGAATGTATTTATCTTCAGTCCTTATCTTAAACAATGTTATTGTCATTAAATTTTAAGCCTTTTTGATTTTGTTAAGGCAAAAAGGGGAAACCAAATAAACATATGGATATGTAAAAAAAATAAATCATAATGCAAAGAATTGCATATTACTTTATATCATAATGCAGTGTATAAAGTCTTTAGCTATAGAACTTAAAGCATAAAGAATGCAAAATAATACAACATAAAAATCAATTTTAATAAATTACTATTGCCTTTATAAACTACAGAAAACTTCAATGTTTGGCCCAAAATTTTTTGCCTTAAATTTTGGAATTCTTTTGAGATAATTATATTTCCTATTTTATGTCCCAGACCAAGAAATATAAAAACCTAGAAATATATTTATTTCATTGAACATTAGACTATACTGGTGAATATTTCACATAACTCATGTAGTTCATTTGTGCAAGCTCAGAAATATATATCTTCATAATGGTTGATATACGGAATATAAAAATCTCTAATGTAAATAGTTTCATGTAAACATTCTAACTTTACTTGAAATCACATAGAAACTTTCTAAATTAGAACCATTTCGATACAAGGTAAAGATTCCCATGCTTTCCAGCATCACAACTGTTTAATCATTAAAGGAATATTCGTGAATCACCTACATTTCACGAGCCGTTGTTCTATAGACACTGGCTATATAAAGGTGAACAAAACAACATCCCTTTCCTGACAAAGGTTCTATTGTAGGAAGCGGCAGGCAAGAAGCAAAAATCAATAATTAAATAAGAAAATATAGGGCAGTGCGGCACCTGTGGCTCAGTGAGTAGGGCGCTGGTCCCATATACTGAGGGTGGCAGGTTCAAACCTGGGCCCAGCCAAACTGCAGCAAAAAATAGCTGGGCATTGTGGCGGGTGCCTGTAGTCCCAGCTACTTGGGAGGCTGAAGCAAGAGAATCGCTTAAGCCTGGGAGTAGGAGGTTGCTGTGAGCTGTGAAGCCACAGCAATCTACCGAGGGCAATAAAGCAAGACTCTGTCTCCAAAAAAAAAAAAAAAAAAAAGAAAGAAAGAAAATATAGGGCAAGTGACCCTACTAGGATTGTTGTGATGAATATTGAAGAAAGCACAGACAGGCGGAGGAAGTGCTGTTCGATATAACTTGGTTCCAGAATACCTGCATGATATTGTAGTATTTAAATATATGCAGAAGAAGTTCAAGGAGTTGACTGTGGGAGAAGAATGTGTAGGCCAAGAAAAGAACTCTCGCAAATGCTTGGAGACCAGCCATGGCATGCTTGGAGCCTTGGATCCATGGCAAGGAGAGCAGAGTCGTGTGCTTGAATCAAGAGGCAGTGTGATCTCAGATGCCATCATAGGGGTCTAGAGAACAAGGGATGGCATCAGCCTAAGAATTTGCATTTTGTTCCTTATGCTTTAGGAAGCTGTACAGGGTTTGGAACAGTAGGAGACATTATTGACTCCTATTTTTAAAGGATCACTATGGCTTATGGAAAGGAGAATATCTCCAAGTGTAGAAGTAGGAGACATGTTAGGAGACTTTTTTTTTTTTTTTTTGAGTCTATGTTAGGAATTACAGTGGCTCAAGCTGGATTTGGAACAATGGAGATTAAAAAATGTTTGAGTTCTGCATCTATTTTACAGGTAATGTAGAAAAGGTTTACTAATGATGTGGATAATAATAGCAAAGAAAGCAGTCAGGAAGGATGTCAAGGTCAAATGACCTAAAAATATATCCCTCCTGACAGCAATTTCATACTAATGTTGGAAAATACATTATTCTGACATGCAATATTTACTGATACATGGCCTGAGTATATTCTGTTACATTTTTATGGGTAATTAATACCAAAGAGACAATTGATAGAGTAACTGAAGTACATGACAATTTTCTTTTTTTAACTATTTCAGAATTAGGTCAAAAATTTTATAACAGTCAACATGACCTTAGAAAACATAAACTGTGCCTGGAAACATACCTTTATTATTGAAATAGTAACACTCTCTGAATATGTTTCTTGAGCTCAGAAAATGTTTGATCAACAGAAACCTGGAGCCCTTGAAAGCCTTGGACACATTTTTTTCTTTAAATATATCTAATAAGACAGAAAACAATTTATTTTTAGTAAAACAGCGTGCTCATATAGAAGCCAGCAGTTACCTAGACAGCAGACTAGTTTATAAATAGTTGCATAAATGATAATATTTGTACTATGCATTTGAAGCATGATGTTCGCCAATACTGTATTTATTGTCTTACATGTCAAACTCTCAGAGATTAGCCATGCCTCTCCAATAGGAAGGGAAAGGAGAGATAATATTTTCTCTATATGTGCAGACGTCATATACACCACAAGATGTAGAAATGTGGAGAGTAAAGAGACACATGTTAATTCACATTTGTAATTATGGAAGTAGATAAATGCAAGAAAAGCTACATAATCTACTGAGAATAGGAACTTATTATTGTCTCTACTACCATTTCCTCATCACTTCAAAGAGATTCTGGAACTTTAAATTTCCCAAACATCATTTGTATAATTAAATAATCATAGAATAAAGTTACAAAATGTGAGCCTTTTTTTTTTCCTTTGTAGCCTTGTAAAGCTTTCTTGAGTCAGGAAAAATTAAATTCTAACCAGTGCCTTGCATTTATAGAACATGCCTTCCTACTTAGAAAATCAACAGTAAGACAATATATGGAGCACATTTTGTCTGGAATATCTAGAAGGAATTTTACTAATCAAGAAGACGACCATGACGTGATCTGTTACCTTAAGAAAGTCTAATCCAGATGAAGAAGACCCACATTGCAGGGATAATGCAGCGCATGGCATTTGAGTTTTCCTGTAGTAAATCTCAAAATATAACCTTCATTTAATTCTGACTTTATTTATTGCTTCTACAAATTTCACTTTCACATGGCTGAGCACTTCATGGTCTGATTAAGCAGAACTTCTCACTGAAAATTTCATGTTAAATGACCCTTGGTAAAAAATGTTATACTTCCTGAGAGAGACAAGTAAAAACAGAATCTAGGGGAAAACATAAACAGATACACAGAAGTAAGGGTGAAGATGCACCCAGAGATCAGTGAGTGGTCTGCTATGAGGGAAGTCAACTATCTCTTGGAACACACAATGCGTAAGAAGAGAGAGCATCATTCAGGCTAGACTTTAGAGAAATCTGATGTCTACAAAAGGAGGATGGGCTTTGGATCACAAGCAGAGGTCACAAACTGAAGGGCTTTTAACAGTGAAAGACGTCAAGGTGGTATTTCTGAAGGTGATTCTGATGTGGGTGGTTTTGACTGATTAGAAAGGCAGGTCTTTAAATGTTGGAACAGCAGGAGCCCAAGGAGCAAATCCAACAGTTCACAAATTCCTGAGTGGAAAGAGAGATAAGATTAAAAGAGAAATTGTGATGGCTCCAATTGAAGACAATAACAAAAAAAAAAAAAAAAAAGGAAGTGTTAGAAATGACATCAAGGTTAAAGAACGTTGGTTGGAAAACACACGGACACATATCATAAAATTAGGAGGCAGATGTGTTTGTGTGTTTGAGAACTCTTTATAAATACTGTGAAGCTGAAAATATAAGTAACCTCAAGAATGTTTAAAAGGGTATGTTTCCAAGTGGTTGGATAAATTAGTCACAAGACTTCCCAATGACCAAATGCTACAATGGGATAATTACCATGCTACCTTGTTTGGTAATTAACTCAGACACCTGCATCCAGAAGAGATCAATACAAGTCAAGCAAGAACTGACTCTAATTAGAGGCTAACGTGGGAGATGGTGAATATGTACAAAGAGTTAAAACGTGACAACTTTTATGTTGAAGAAAAAATACATAAGCTAAAATGTCCCCTGAAGTGACAATTTTATTCATAGATATTTTTTCTGAAGCCTGTTTGATTTATTGTCACAGTTATATCTGAAAAATATAAAATGATGTAATAAACACTGTTTAGTATCTGTGACTCGCTCATTGCATCAAATAGTGAAGAGGAAAAGCTGTACTCTTTCATAACAAGGTGTTGTTTTGCTATTATTCAATCTTCACTTCTCAAAAAAATATCTCCAACATCTCCTACCTTTATGTGGAATTTGGTTAGTTGTCTATAAACACAGCAGTTATGATCCTCTCCCATTAAAAACAAGTGTGAATCATCTCTCCATATTTTCATTTGCTTCCTTAAATGAATAGATTATACCTGAAAGAGCCTGCTCCAGCCTTTGTCAGAGACTGCTATGTGCTGCACCTTCCCCAGCAAAGCCTAGTACGAAAACTGTTAAATATAATAAATGTCTTAACACAATAACTAAGAAAATGTCGGGAAGGCTATGTTAACCAGTTTGATGAAAATATTTCAAATGGTATATAAACCCAGCACATTGTACCCCATGATTGCATTAATGTACATAAATATGATTTAATTAAAAACATAAAAAATTTAAAAAAAAAGAATTTGAGGGACAAGTAAAGTGAGGTAAGTGTGAGGAGGCAGGCCTCAAAGGACAAAGCATTTAGGGTATTAGTCTACTTATTTATTTATTTACTTCAAATTAAGATGGGCACACATTTTTAGGTTACATTGTTTTCATTTCCAAGGTAAAGTTCAAGTTGTAGAAGAGGCTCTCACCCAAGGGGTATGATTTTTTTGTTTTATATTTGGTTTTATTTTTGCAATTTTTGGCCAGAGCCAGGTTGAACCCACCACCTCCAGTACATGGGGCGGTGCCCTACTCCTTGAGTCACAGGTGCCGCCTTCCCAAGGGATATGTTCAACATCTCAATGTGCACGTTAGATGAGATCCCGCCAACTGCCCTCCCACCTCCGCCCATTACAGGAGGAGTGCCAGGACCCACCCGCTTTGGCCTCTCAGAGAGCCATCGTGACTGGCAGCAGTCCCATTTTTAGCACAAGAGATCAGTTTCACAGAAGACGATTTTTCCACAGACTGTGGGGAGGCAGTTTAGGAATGACTCGCGCTCATTACATTCATCATGCGTTTGTGTCTGTTATCATTGCATTGTAACACGTAATGAAATAGTTATGCACCTCACCTTAATGTAGAATCAGTGAGAGCCCTGAGCTTGTTTTCCTGCAATATAGTCACAGCAAGAGAGTCACTACCACAGCTCCACATCAAATCATCAGGCGTTAGATTTTCATACGGAGCACACAACCTAGGTCCCTCGCATGCACAGTTTACCATAGGGTTGTTTTCCTGTAAGAATCTAAAGTTGGTGGCTGATCTGACAGGTGATGGGAGTGATGAGGACTGTAAATACGGATAAAGCTTCTCTTGCCTGCCTGCTGCTTACCCCCTGCTCCGCCGCACGGTTCCTACCAGGCCATGAACCAGTGCCTGTCAACTGCCCGATGGGGGTTGCCGACCTCCAATGCCATCACCTGTTTATGTTATCAGTAAGGTTTCTAGCCACAGTAGGCTATAATTAGTTAAGATTTTGAAGAGTCCGAAGTTAGACTCAGGTTTTCACCTGATCCTGTTGTGGTCACATCATTCAAGAGTCAGATGTGTTTCTACTAAGATAATTTACCATATTTCAACATGAACTAAATTAGTTTTCCTGACTTTAGAGTCTCAGTACATTAACTGTAAAGATATTCACTTGTACATCATAGTTGCTCAATAAATGTTTGAAGTATTCAAGCAGGCATGAAAGGAATTAATGATGATAAACAAATTTTTTCATGAACCTTGTTGGATCAAAGTTGAATCTTTTAATATTCTTAAAAATTCTGTGAGAATAAAAACATTATTATCAATTCTTTCAAATATGGTTTAAAAAAAAAAAAAGCAGGGCAGCACCTGTGGCTCATCAAGTAGGGAAACGGCCCCATATACAGAAGGTGGCAGGTTCAAACCCGACCTCAGCCAAACTGCAAAACAGTCGGGCGTTGTGGTGGGCTCCTGTAGTCCCAGCTACTTGGGAGCCTGAGGCAAGAGAATCACCTTAAACCCAGGAGTTGGAGGTTGCTGTGAGCTGTGTGATGCCACGGCTCTCTACTGAGGGCGATAAAGTGAGACTCTGTCTCTACAAAAAAAGAAAAAAAAATATATATATATATTTTTTTTTTTTAAAAAAGCACTTAATCTGATTTTTATTTTTATTTTTTTGAGACAGGGTCTTTCTTTGTCACCCTGGCTACAGCGCAATGGTATCACAGCTCACAGCAACCTCTGATTCTTGGGCTCAAGCAATCCTCTTTCTCAGCTTCCCAAGCATCTGGGGCTATAGGTACCTGCCACAAAGTCCGACTTTTTTTTTTTTTTTTTAAAGACAGGGTCTCACTCTTGTTCAAGCTGGTCTCGAACTCATGAGCTCAAGCAGTCCACTTGGCTCGGCCTCCCAGAGTGCCAAGATTACAAGTATGAGCCACCACGCCTGGACTCAATTTGATTCTTAAGCCATCTTTGATGGAAAAGAAGAGCAAATTTTACTTCCCCTGCTTTATAAATCAGGTCTAAGTAGAGCTTTTTGGAAAAGTTCCTTGGCAATGGCAGAGGTGAAATCTGGACAGCTCTAACTACAAAGAGCATTTCTTCACTTTCAATTTGCTATTTTTCACCAAATCTTGATTATTTTATGCCATGGAAACATTGCACCGGACAGTGCTATTAAATTTCACTTTTTTCTGAAAGGCATTTACTTAGACTAGAACTCCCTGAATACAAAGGGGAATTTAAATAACAGCCTGGAAGTCTCAAGTAAGTGACAGCTACAGAAGTGACAATGATTTGGTTGGCTTTAAGCAGACATTTTTCTTTAAGTCTTTCACTGCCCAAGACAATATATGATAATGCTATTTCACTGACCTTCACCTGCTTCCTGCCATGGGCATAAATTAGGCAAGATTTTGTCAAAACAGTTTAAATCTCTATGGTATAAGAGCCCAAAAGTAGTATCTTACAAAAAAAAAAAAAAAGAAAGAAAAAAAGAAAAAAAAGAAAAAGAAGGAAAGAAAGAAAGAAAAAAACAATAACATGAGAAAAGTTGGTTAAGGAAAGTCCAGTGTTTTCAACTTCATTACTTAAACAAAAATTGGAAATGTTTTGGAATATTTTGTTCTAACTTGAATAAATAAATCAATTTAACATTTCAATTTTAACTAGTAAAGACATGGTCATACCAGTCTGTATCTTGTTAAGCCAGAATTCAGCTGAAGAAGCATGTAGAATGACCTCAATACCAGTGATGCAAACTTTACCTTTCAATTGTTGCTTTTATTGGAATTAGGAAATGGCCTATAGTTCTTCATTAACAATTATAAGGTAACACAGAGGAAACAGTTATGTTGGAGAGAAAAACAGAAAATTCTGTTTTCACTGTAAATATTATCGTAACAATATCTGTCTTGTTTTTATTCCCTGTCTCTCTCTGTCATCCTGTCTCCTACTGTCTCTCCTTTAAATTCAGGATTGTTGTTAATTACAGAGTACCTACAGATGAGCATTCTCTCCAGGATGACATCTGTAAATATAACTTGTCTAAAGAAACACAACTGCAAAGAAATGAGTCCCATTGTTATAACAAATACTTTTAGAGTTAAGTATGTAGAACTTTTTGAAAAAATTAAAATTGGAGCTATTTAAAAAATTATACTTAAACTGAGACCTAAGCTTAGGATGAGCATCAATGAATCAGTTTAAAATATGAAGTGGAGAATTTGAGAGAGAACTTATGTACAAAGACCCTCATATGGTTACACTTTGTTCTATTGGAAGAACTAACAATAGGCTGCAGGTAAGGTGATGTTTTAGAGCTAAGTGAGTGAGAGAGAGAAAAAAAAATATATATATATATATATATAGAGAGAGAGAGAGCATGTACTTGTACAGGAAAGCAGGTGTAAAATTATTCAGGACCATGGTAACAAGTTTAAATTTTATGTTAAGCAAAACCGGAATTCACTACTGTCAACTTTCCTGGGTCTCCAGTTTGTCTAGTACAGATTTGGGGACTTGTCAGACTCTATAATTGCCTGAGCCAATTCTTCAGTTCTTCACAATAAACCTACTAGTCTCTTTCCCCTTCTCCCCATTGACTCCCCCAACATACAATATTGGTTATGTTTTCTTTAAGAACCCTGATTGATACAGAGGTCCTAGAGGAATAGACTTTTGGGACGGAGTCTCTGAATTGGTTCTGAGGTTTTGGGAAATGGCTTTCTAATCTGATTAAATTTAAAGATGCTCCATATGTGTGGTTCCACCTTTTACCCTCCCTCTGTCAAACCTTCCCCTTCCCTCCCTTCCCACTGCATTTCTCTTCTTCATCCTGGGCTATATTTGTGTTCTATCTTTCATAAGAAAATGTGAGTAAATATAAGTAGGTTTTGTAGAAGTATTGAGTACATTGGATACTTTTTCCTCCATTCTTGAGACATTTTACTCAGGAGAATATATTCCAGATCCCTCCATGTAAACATAAAACAGGTAAAGGCTTCATCTTTTTAAGGCTGCATAGTATTCCATGGTATACATATACCACAATTTATTAATCCATTCATGGGTCGTTGATGGGCACTTGGGCTTCTTCCATGACGTGGCTATTATGAACTGAAGTGCAATGAATAATCTGGTGCAAATATCTTTTTTGCAAAGTAAGTTTGGTCTTTTGGATATATTCCTAGTAGAGGAATTTCAGGATCCAAAGACAGGTCAATTTTTAGATCCCTAAGTGTTCTCCAAACTTCTTTCCAAAAGGAATGTATCAGCTTGCTTTCCCACCAGTAGTGCAGAAGTGTTCCCTTTTCTCCACATCCACACTAATATCATTAGTTTTGGAAATTTATTACGTGGGTTACTCTTACTGGAGTTAGGTGATATCTCAAAGTGGTTTTTATTTGCATTTCTCTGATGATTAAGGATGGTGAGCATTTTTTTCCTGTGTCTGTAGACCATGCACCTGTCTGTCAAGTGTAGAACATAGATATTTTGGTACAATAATCAAGTAAATGAGGTGAAAGCTATGTTGATTGGTTTGCTCTAACCACGTCACTTTGTATACAAAAAAAAAAAAAAAAATCAGCACATCATACACCACATATGCATGAATGTATTCATGATCTATATATGTATTTGACTTAATAAATTAAAAAAAAATTAAAGATGCTGATGACTCTATTACTACTGGAAAGTAGTAAAGAGACCAGGTAGCAGTCCATAAGGTATTATGACAACAGAGATACACAAACTATTGCTAATGAATGACTTAATCACCCATGTATGGGAGGCATGGATCTGGGTGACTGTGTAAGATACTTTCTCATATTTTATTCAAAATTAAGCCATATAGTAAGATTGACTAGTTACTCCAAATGTTGTTGAAGAAAGTAAATGAAGAAAAAGATGAGCTCAGAGATTTGAATTCCTACCTCAATCCCAATATAAATGGACCTAAAATAATCTATATACGCCTTAAATGAGATCCTTATCTTCCATATCTGAAGAAATGAGAATGTTGAAAAATAAACCCAACATTTTATGCTGTAAAAAATTATACTTCAAACATACATATTATACAAATTAAATAAACTTCATTCATCCTTTTATTTTATTTCATTTTTTATTTTTTTGCATTTATGAGGTACAATGTGCTGATTTCATATACAATTTGGAATGCTTATATCATACTGGTTAATATATCCCTCACCTCATTTACTTAACTGTTGTGTTAAGGCATTTATATTGTATACTTAATAGAGCCAACAAGTACCCTTGCAATATTCACTATATGTGATCCCACCATTCACCCTCCTTCGATCTGACCTCCCCCCTCCCTTCCTATCTTCCCTCCCTCCTTCATCCTGGGCCATAGTTGTGATCAATTCTTCATATGAAAGTATGAGTGACCGAAAATTGGGTTCATAATAGTACTGAGTGTATTGGATACTTTTTCCTCCATTCTTGAGATACTTTACTAAGTAGGCTATGTTGCAGCTCCATCCATATAAACATAAAAGACATAAAGTCTCCATCTTTTTTAAGGCTGCATAATATTCCATGATATACATATATCACAATTTATTAATCCATTCACGGGTCGATGGGCACTTGGGCTTCTTCCATGACTTGGCTATTATGAATTGAGCTAATTGGACAGAGACTAGCTGAATTCAGGACAGAGCCATCTAGCCCATCACACCAAGCAGGTCCCCAGAGTTTCAAGCTGTAGTACTGAATGGGACATTCATCCATTTAAAATAAAACTCATTTTTATACAACATGTAACAAAAAATATATACACATTTTAAGAAAGAAAAAATGTATTAAAATTGTAATGCTCATTATATGGCAATTACAAAAGATGAATACAAGACGTGTTTGACTTTTGCGATTACAAGAGTTATACATAATATAAAATTACAAAGCATATACATAATATAATATATAATACATGGATAGGGTGTATACAGTTTGGAGGCATGCTTGTCTGTTTATGAAATGTATGTATTTAACCTGGTGCTGTAATTACCCTCATGATGAGAAGAAGGAAGAACATTTAAAATTGATGCATTTGTACACATTTTTAAGCAACTTAAATTTTTAAGTTGTATTATGTACATTTCTTTGTATGTGAGTGGAAGTCACATGCCACGTCCTATTTTTGTTGCCACAGGATTTTTTCCCCAACTATTTGCAGCAAATTGATATCTAATGACCACTATAGTTAGTATTGAGATCCTCAGGAGGGTTAATATTAGTAATCAAGTCCTGGTATTAGTCAGCCACCATCTCTCCATCTTAAACACTGTTATCATTTATTGGGACCCATTTTGATTCAGTATTAGATGGTTTGGGTCCTATATATGCTATGGAGTTTTTAATAATGTAGCCAAACCCAATAAAAGTTGATAAAATTTTTTAAAATCCATGTATCATTCTTTAGTGTCTAAAATTGCTATAAAATAAAAAAAAATACTATTTTAAATGAAGTGCAAATAGTAGAGGTCTATGTATAGCTGTAATAATTTGTTTTGATTTTAAGTGTAACTTGGGGTAGACAGAATTGAGCTAATGTTTGTCTACCTCAAAACATTTGAACTCAGCTCAGTTGAAAATATGTACAGTCAATGTTTTGTTATTTATTTGATTAAATGCCTGCCTTTTATTGAGCTTAGGTTCTGTAAAGGTTATTTCAAAGAAAAAACTTCTTTTGAATGGTACTGTCTGACTTTTAATCTTAAACTATGTAGTCCAGACTACCCACATTTACAAAACCTGTATTTTTCCTTGGTTATCCTCAGCGTATCTGAGAACAACCCATAACATGTATTAACAATGAGAAAGAGAAGTTTTAATATCATTTATAGGTTGTTAATTTGTCTACTGTTAACTTTTTTCCCTGACAGATTTTTTTTTTAATTCTTTTATGTGTCTTTTACGCTAAACACATGACACTTTTCTGCATTTCTCCAGACAGAATGAATTCCCCTCCCTCCAACTTTCATTGTATGGAATATAGAAAAGCATAAAATTTGATTGAATTTTAGCTATAGTTTCTCTATCTTACCAATCAAAAAAAGGGCATTTGGGGGAATGTGAAAATTTAAATTGAATAATAATCGCAAGATGAAAAATCTGGCTATTATAAAAATCTTCCTTTAATCAGAGTCAAAGTATATTGATGAAATGTGATTATATAAAATTTAATAAGACTATCTTCTAATATTAATATATGTACATATATGTGTATATATATTTTGGGCTGTTTTGCAAAATTTTGATGGAAAGAGGATTTCTTAGAAATTGCCTTCATTGTGACTCCTTTTTTGTTGCTAGAACAACATGCTGTTTGGCTACCTTAAGTGTGTATGAGTACAAGGAAATTTTCTAAAAGGGAGCCTGAAATTTAGCCCCAAAAATAACTATCTGGATTAGAAATCTACATGAAATACACTATAATTTTGTATTGACTCATAAGGATACGGAATCAAAAGGCTTCGAGACCATATGTTGATATTCTTTGCTATGTTAAGAAATATGGTAGTTTAGTTTTATTTTCTATTCCTTCTTAAATGTTTTTAGAGCTTGCCCCATACACTGGTTGATAAGAGCCTGACATGTTGATGTTTAAGGGCTGTTGATTGCTGGCAGCAAAGAATTCCAACTGTGCTGGCACCTGAGATAGCATCTCCACATTTTCTTCCAGGATCATCACCTTTGTTCTAAATAGCTCCCTCACAGTGTGAACAGAAGTCATATGTTTTAGATTTTCTGTCTTAGCACCCAGGAAATCAGTATGATTGAGTAAACATATTAAAACTTCCTTTGCATTTCCAGCCTGAACAGATGTTAAGTACAAGTGGATCCACCTACATTCAACCCGAGAGTCCACATCCACAGACGGCTTCATTTTCCTTTTTCAATTGATATAGAAGCATAGATTCTTGCTGGCATGTATAAATGCACCATTTAAGGCAATCAAAATGGCGCCACATCTCACTTGATTTCCACAATTGTTGCCTTAACGATGGACTACTGAGGAGAAAGACTTAATTTCTCTGGCAGATATTCCCACATCGAAGCAACGTGTTCGTGTTCGCAGAGAGCCAATGTTCGGTAATTACCGCACAATTCCTCACAATTTCACAATTCACTAACAGTATGCATTTTCACAATGTAAAGCTGATTTTCCTTTAACCAAATAAAACATGAAAAGATAGCTGCGAGCAATCGGCAATCTAGATCATTAGATGATTGATGTAAAATTAGAGGACATTGAGACTGGAATAGACTAGAAACATCAGGGAGCTTAGAAAACTTGTAAACTAAACTTGTATTTTTGAGAAAATGTTTTGTTGATGCTATTGCAGCTCTTGGTAGCAACCGACCAAATGCAAAAAACCTTAAAATAATTTCCTACCAGTTACTTTGGCTGATTATTTGCAATTATTTCACATTACACAGCCTTTCCCAAAGAGTCCTCAACTTATTTATTCACCAAAAGAGAATTTTTAGTTTTAATTCTATGCCTCTCATCAGACTATTTCTGTCACCTACTAAACAAATAATCGAAAACCAAGTCATCACATAGAATATAGTAGCTATGTGTAATATTTTACTGCTGTGATAATCATGTAATCAACTGGGTTATACCATTGGAAAGCTAGCCCCGGGAAATAAGTGAAAGTATACAGATATGATATATCAAGTCTACACCCTGTAAATGATTGTATCTTCTATTTCAAAATATTGTTTTGTAATGTGTGCCATTGCTTGTTAGACACTTAAATAGGCACATACACTATGCTGTACTCTTTAGCTGTGATAACAAGAAATGGCATAAGTACTGAGACCTACATTTTCTCTGAAGCAGGGGTAGTTATAGGCTGGGGAGTCACATTGTATTCTTAATAACATGGGAAAGTTAAAAAAAAGTGTACTCACACACACACAAATGTGCTCACAATGAAGAGCAATCTATAATTTGATAATTTTTTTATTAAATGATAGCTGTGTACTAATTTGATAAATTTATAATACAACCTTACATAGCCTGAAGTATTACAGCAGCATATACTGCTGGACAAGAACATCATTCCTATTCAGGCGTCACTGAAGCACTGGCAGGATTTAAAAATGGTGTAAACTTTTCAGCCCCCTCCAAAGGGAAATCTAAGCTCAGGTAAGAAAATAATATGCAGAAGTTCACAAACATATGAAACAAAAAGATATATTTAATACCAACGAATATGGAATAATAGAACTAGAAGAGTCTATAGTGGACCAATGAGAAGACCTCATAGGTAATTAATAAAAAATAATCCCATGGTATGGGCACAGAAGGAATAAGTGAATAAATTTACTTGGAGGAGAGATGTGGGAGAGTTAGAAACTCTTGGAATAATATAATGGGTACTCTCCTGTTTGTCTCTGCTGTCTTTCAATTAGACAGGATCACTAAACAAGTTGTAGTAAAGGGCTGTGAGCAGAAATCATGTGTGTTTTCTTGGAGTTGGTAGAAAACACACTGACATTCACATCCTCTTCCAGGGCCACTATGACACGTTCTTTTGAGATGGTAGAGCTATCAAATACAAGCAAGCTTAATGATTTTAGTGCGTACTATCCAGATACCCTACCTTGAAAGCAAGACATGAGTGTTTGATATTTTAAGCCTCTGCCAAGGTAAAGTCAATGTTACATCTGCAAAACCTGTCCTGGTTCATATAGTTTATCAAAATGTAGGAGAAACAGAAATGAGATAGTGCTGACAATCTGGTTGGTGAGTGTGAAGCGGGACATTATCTATAACATTCCATCCTATCTATTAGTGAGGATTTGTTATATTTGCCAATGTTTAGAGCACAGTGGAATATTTACATGGATTCAATTGGATTAACCAGTGCATATTCATTTTCATTAGATATGTTTAATTTAACCACAAAGTCTACCAATGTCTTAAACAAATGGACAAAATGAGCAATGAAACATTTTATGCTACTTATTGAAAAATAAACAAGTAGTATTCTACTAATGAAAGCTACTACTGTAATACAATGTAAGGGCTGAAGAGTTCTTTCTTACTATTTAATGGATGAGTTTTAGGAAAGCCAAGTACTGTAAATAAAAGACTATTGCCATAGCAACACACACTTCAGCTTTTAACCTTTCATCACATGGAAAAAAAATTTGGACAGTTTTATATTTTCATAGTTTTTAATAACAATGATGACCTCTGAATCTGGCATTTACTGGAAGCTAGTAATTGCCCAAGCCTCAGGCCTACAACACTTTGGCCCATCTTCTAGAAGAGCTTTATATTACAGGATTCTCATTACTTGTAAAATTCAGTTTCTGAGTGCAGATACATAATGACAAAATCAGTCCCAGCCATGCATTGTTTGGGGAATGCCTATTTTAAAAATATATTTTACTTGTGTGAGCTCTTCCTCTCTTTGAGTCAAATATTTTATTTGTACATATGTTGTGTGTTTGTGTGGGTGTGTATTCACACCTATACAGTTGTGTATGTGTGTTTGTAAGTCAATTATTCTTAATTAAAATTTCTGGGGAGTCAGAAACCCAGAGATCAGGCATAATACAGAAGACACAATGCAAACTGTATATTATTTCACAGTTTCTGCTGATTGACAGTGGGGACGTGAGTTAGCTGATTCTTCTACTTCAGAGACTTATAAGGCTGCAATCAAGATGTCAGTCATTGTGGTCTTATGTGAGGCTGAGCAGAGGAAGGATCTGCCTCCCAAGCTCTTGTGGTTCCTGGCAATATTCAGCCAGTACCTGGAAGGCTGCTGGACTGAAGGCAACAGTTCTTGAGGGCTAAAGCTGGTGGCCACTTTCAATTCCTTGAGGTGCTAACCCCTTGAGGCATAGCAGTTTAACACATGGCAATTTGCTTTTTAGAGGCCAATGAGAGAAACAGTCTCCAAGCAAGACCAGTTACTATCCTATGTCACATAAGCATGTACACATAATCACATGGTCTCTTATTTGCCATATGTTACTGGTTAGCGGTAAGTCATAGTTTATGTTACTATTTAGGAAGAGCGCAAAGGGGTTTCAACCAGATGGTAGGGATTGTATGAGCTCAACAGAGCCTTGTGCCACAGAGATTATCGCATAAGTCCACACAACTGAAAGTTATAAGAAAAAAACTTTAAATATTGGAAAAAATATTTTCCTTATCTGGCAACATTAAAATGTATACAACTGCTATGTGGCAAGTAGAGATTTTTTAGACTTGTGTATAAATACTTAAACTAATTAGATCCTTTCTCAAGGAGGTCATTGTTACAAATTTCAGTGTATATCTTAATAACTCTTTATGTTATTAATTTTTATTCTAGGTAATAAATTTTTAGAGGTAGTGTGGCACAGAGAAATGAATATGAACCCCAATAATCAAAAATACCAAAGTCCAGGTCTTTGCACAATTATTTTATAGCTTGTAAAACCTTTTGTAAGGATCCTTTCTTGTAAAGATAAAATGCCTAATTATCATTTTTAATGTCTATCAATGGATATAATAACACATGCTTAATACGTTTATTATGTATATTAAAAATTGTAAAATTTGGAAAAAGATTACTATTGCAGCCCTATAAACTACATGGTGGTTACCTAAATTGGAGAAATGTCATTTTAAAAAAATATTTTGCATCTTTTTTTAGGGGGATAGTCTATGGTTACTACATCTTAAACTAGTACCTCATTATTACTTCTATGCTTCAGGGTACTGGAGATGCAAACCAGATATTCTCCAGGCTTATCTTTACTAAACTGGGGTGTTTGTTGAGAACGCCTGGTACCACAAATGGGGCCTGAGAAGGAGAACGCAGCAGCATCAGCCACTCTGCGGGCCGCAGGGACCAATTGTAGCCCAAATGCTGTGGGTCTAATAAATGGTCTCTGAGCAGGGTGACAGCCATTTGTGTGGACTTTGGAATAACAAATTACCACTTCCTTATGCTTTATATTAATCTGGCATTTTATATGTGCTATGGGCTGAAATTATGTTCCCACACCCCTACCAATTCATATGTTGAAACCTTAACTCCCAATGTGTGTAAGTTTCACTAGAACATATTTTGGCACAGAAACTTGATTGGCATGTTGCTATAAGAAGTACTTTAAAAAAACAAATTGTGGAAGCAGCTTTGGCACTGGGCAATGGGTAGTGGCTGGAAGAATTTTTTTCTTCTTTTTTGAGGCTGGAGGAATTTTAGGGTGCATGCTGGAAAACTACAATGCTAATAAGAGATTGTTGGTAAACAAAGACTATTAAATGTAATTCTGGTGAAGGCTCAGAACAAAACAAAAAAGAAGTGAGCTGGAAAGACAGCCTCCAGCTTTTCAGAGGAAACATAATCATGAATATAATGTTGGTATTAGTATAAATATGGATGTTAAAAGTCCTTCTGGAGAGTGGCGCCCGTGGCTCAAGGGAGTAGGGCGCTGGCCCCATATGCTGGAGGTGGTGGGTTCAAACCCAGCCTTGGCAAAAAAAAAAAAAAAAAAAGAAAGCAAAAAAAGTCATTCCGGTGAGGTCTCAAACAGAAATAGGAACAAGTTATTATTGGGAATTGGACTGGGCATGGGGGCTCCTCCATGTAATTGTAGTACTCTGGGAGGCTGAGGAGGGTTGGATTGTTTGAGCTCAGGAGTTCGTGACCTGCATGAGCAAGAGCAAGAACCTGTCTCTACAAAAATTATAAAAAATAATTAGCCAGGCATTATGGGAGGAGCCTTTAGTCCCAAATTCTTGGAATCCCTTGAGCTCAAGGGTTTGAGACTGCTGTGAGCTATGACATCATGGCGCTCTGCCCAGGGCAGTGGTGTGAGCCTCTGTCTCAAAACAAACAAACAAAAATTATTTCAGATTGAAGAAAAGGCAATACTTTTTATAAAGTTTCAAAGAACTCTCCTGAAATGTGTTCTAATATTTTGTGGAAGATAGAAATTGTGAACAATTAATAGAACATTTAGTTGAGGAGATATCAATGCCAAATGTTGGCGATTGTGACCTGAAAACTCTAAAGGATTATAATTAAATGTTAGAACAGACATAAGAATTGAAGAGGGAACTGTTAAAAGAAAAGAAACCAGAACTTAAAGATGTTGATAACTCTCCGTCTGGGCATGAGAAAGCATTTTCTAAAAGAACACCCAAAGATATGACTTAACTATCTCTCAGTAAAGTGAAGATGTAAAAACATGAGCAAAAATATGGCCAGTTTGAAGTGAAGGGGACAGAAGTGAAAAAAGCTTAAGGAGGGCTGTAGGTGCCCTTGTATATTATAGAATGGGACAACAGAGGTATTATGTTTCAAATGTAGACCATTCTTCAGTATAGGAAGAATGACCCTGAAGGCAACAGAAATCATCAGGACCACTGTCTTGGTTTCATCCGGTCAAATGGCCTCTGTCAGAAAAATCTTGGGCTGAAGACCTGAGTCTAAGAGTTATCAGAGCAAGACTTCTTTCTGCCCAGGCCTTGGGCAGAGAAAATGATTATAGAACTTTAAGAGGCAATGTAATTTGCTTTGTCTGTGTTTGGACTTTCTTGGGACCTGTCACTCCTTTTTTCTTAATTCTCCCTTTTCGAATGGGACTAATTATCCTATGCCTGTCCAACCATTGTATTTTGGAAACACACAACTTTTCTGATTTCATACATTTACACTTGAGAGGAATTTTATTTCATGTTGAGTCATGCTTAAAGTCTACTTATACAAGATCGAGACAATTTTTAGATGTGCTGTTTTATAGACTTCAGACTTGACATGGGAATGAGTTAAGATTTGGAGTTCTGTGGGAATAGAATAAATGTTTTTAACTTGAGAGAAGGTTATGAATTTGGGGGGGATGATGGTAGACTATCATATACTGATTTGTGTCTCTCTGAAATTCAAAGGTTGGAGCCCTAAGGCACAATATGATTGCATTGGGAAAGAGCATCTTTAGGAGGTTATTAAAGCTCAATGAGTTCACAAGCATAGGGCCCTAACATGGGAGAACCAGAATCCTTATTATAGAAGATAACAGAGAGTTATCTTTCCACGTGTGCATGAAGTTCAAGTGCATGTGTAGTGAGTTGGTGGCTACCTACCAAGAGAAGAAGGTGCTGTTCCTTTCATTTCAAAAAATCCCAGAAAATTTAATCTGGGATTTTTGAGACTCCAGAACTGTGTGAAACATTTCTGTTATTTAAGCCGTCAAGTCTTTGGCATTTTGTTATGACAACTCAAGCTGTTCAAAAAATGCATAATAGTTTAAGTGAAGAAGCCGATTTGACTAAGGCTACCTACTCTTTGCTATCAAGTACATGACATTCTGGAAAAGGCCCAACTAAGAGGCAGTAAACAATCAGTGGTTGCCAAGGACATAGAAGGAGATGAGGGATGAATTAGGGGATTTTTAGGGCAGTACAAATATTTTGCACAATACTGTAATGTTAAATACACATAATTATACATTTTTCAAACCCATACAAGATCCAGCATAAAAGTTGGACCCTAATGTGTTGTGGAATTTAGTTTATGATGTTTCTCTATTGTCCCTTTAATTTTTTTTGTTTTTTAATCTTTTGGGGGGGTCCCTTTAATTCTAACAAAAGTACGTCACTTTGGGGAGGGGAGTGGATATGTTGGAACTTTCTATGATTTCCACTCAATTCTCCTACACATAGAAAAGTGTTCAAAAAATCAATTTTATTAGTTTAAAAATTAAGAAGCACCCATATCTAATAAATTAATTCCTTTTTTTTCAAATAAATGCTTATTGAATCTTTTCAGTGTTGCAGGCCCTACAAATGAGGCAGCAGAAAACTATACTGACTTGCTGTACAGTAATATAAATTTGTCTAATGGTGAAGAAAAAGAGACCACATGATTCTAAAATAATTATTTGATCAAAATTTCAAATTTCAGGTCAAATAGTATGTTTTCATTTTATATCAACTTCCACTTTTGTATGAACGTAGCTTATGTTGCAAATTATTGTCCTTAAAAATATTGCCTTAACATTATAGTTAATTTGAACACTGGAAATTATATTAAAGGCCAATTTTCCAAAATGTACTGAGCAATCTGTACCTATTTTACTCTGTATACATTTAAAATTAAGCTACTCTTATATGTACACACACACACACACACCCACACATATATATATACATATACATCTATATGTTTATATGTATATGTAAAACTAAACCAGGATTATGTAATCTATTGAATTAAATCAGAAGATTTATATCTGTGTATTGTAAAGCAACAAAAAAGTTTTAAGACTTTTTTGGTTCTTTTAGCTTTTATTTTGAAATAATTTTAGACTTCCAAAGTAATTGCAAACATAGTTCAGAAAATTCATAATACTGTACAACTAGCTTCCTGTAATGTTGACGTCTTATGTAATCATGGTACAATTATCAAAGCATAAGATGTTAACATTTATAAAACACTTAAAATTTTGCAAACTGTCAAGCCACTCACTAATGTCCTTTTATAATTCCAGTCCAATTCAGGATTTCATATTGCATTTATTTGTTGCATCTCCTTAATCTCACCCAACCTTGGGACAGTTCCTCAGACTTTCTTTGTCTTTTACGATCTTGACACAGTAGAAAAATATTGGCCAGTTGCTTTGTAGAAGGGCCATCAGTTGGGCTTTTCTGATGTTTTGTTATGGTAGATGAGGTTGTGCATTTCTTGTGGTGTAGATTGAGAAGTGATGTTGTATACACTCAGTGCTCATATTTAGAAGTGTGTGATGTTTCGTTGTATTACTGTGATGTTAATTTTGATCACTTAGTTAAAATAATTTCTAAGTGATCAGAGTTAACATCCTAGTAATAAAAAGCAATATTTAAATGTGTCTTTTAAAAGAAATGGACATTTGTCAGAATATCTAGTTGAACTATTTTTAACATCATTGATGAAGAAAATTGAGCATAGATAGTTGATGTCATAAAACTGAAAAAGTGATTCAACTTATTATTGTAGTCTCATTTTTTCTTTTTAAAAAGTGAGGAAACATAAAATGTTCAAGAGGAATAAGAATTTTATTTAATCTCTGAAGAAATGCTGTTTTATATAAGAGAAAACTAAAAGGCTGTCTTTACTTAAAGAGGAAAATGATTCAACCGTTGTTTATCTTAAGAAATCTCTGCAACCTACGTAGAGACATTTTCTAGTGAAAACTGAAAAGGGTAATTAAGTCCTACAGTCTCTAAAGTAATACACAAGTCATATTTTTAAACTAAGAATTTAGCTCAAAATGCTCTTCATATATACATGAATTTATCACTAGAAAGTGATTCTATGGTGGCAAATGTAAACCTTATGTATTTTTACTGGATGCTACATGAAATTGGTTTCCAAACCATTAAATATTGTCAGGTTCCAAGGTTAACACCGATTCATGCATGTGTGTGTGTGTGTGTTCATGGGTGTCGTTTATTATGGCTTGTGTCATTCAATGGCTACCTTAAAATCCTAGGATATTAGTACTGATTGAGAGATGGGCCCACAGCATACTTTTGTAATATTGATTAAACTTAAAGCCAGAAGAGAAATGCAATAAAAACAAAATTGCTTATTATTCACAGTAATAAACAAATCTAAGCCTCAACCTATTTGGATTGGAGAATGTTCTATGTTCACCTATATTCACTAATTAAGAAACTTAATTCATATAAATCCTTCAAAAACATAAATCAAATAAAAAATAAATGTCAAATAACAACTCTATAGTATGGTATTTTGATTTCCTTCCAAAAGATTTTAGCTTCTTTTCTGAGGCTTACCTCAGAAACATAAACATAGCCCTGCTAAAAAATGTCACCGTGTCTATATGTATATATTTACATTTTTCTAACTAGATTGTGATTCCTAAATATAAAATCTGTACTACTTATTTATTTTGAACTTTAAAAAATTCTAATGCATAGAAGGTACTAAAACATGTCAATTGATAATTAATTAAAAATAATTGTACAAGAAATCATTGAGATGAGTATCAGACAAATCAGGCTATGTACATTGCAGTGTTCCTTTATTTTTTTTCTTTGTTATTGAATCATAGCTGAGTACATTAGTGCAATCAAGGAGTACAATGTGCTGGTTTCATATACAATCTGAACTATTTTCACCAAACTGTTTAACATAGCCTTCCTGGCATTTTCTTAGTTATTGTATGAAGACGTTTGTATTCTGCATTTAGTAAGTTTCGACTGTACCCTTCTAAGATGCACCATAGGTGTGGCCCCACCAGTTACCCTCCCTCCACCCTAACCTCGCCCCTTCCCTCCCTTCCCTTGCCCCTTTCCCCATATTCTTATGCTATAATTGGGTTATAGCCTTCATATGAAACCTTTAAATTAGCTTCATAGTAGGGCTGAGTACATTGGATACATTTTCTTCCATTTTTGAGATACTTTGCTAAGAAGAATATGTTCCAGCTCCATCCATGTAAACATGAAAGAGGTAAAGTCTCCATCTTTCTTTAAGGCTGCATAGTA
>CAUYRH010024898.1:0-27554 GCA_963574655.1 Perodicticus potto | reverse complement strand
ATCCCAGAGCTGTCTGAGAGAATGGTCTGTTTTTGCCTTCCATTTCTCTATCTCTTTGAGCATTTCGGAGTGTTTGAAGTCTCTGTCTTCAGTTTCAGAAATCCTTTCTTCTGCTTGCTCCATTCTGTTACTGAGGGATTCTACTGTATTTCTTGGATCTTTGAGGGCTACAACTTCTTGTCTCAATGAATCAGTATCTTTGGTCATTTTCTCTTTGAACTCATTCAGTTCTTGAGACATCTTTTGGGTCATCTTTTGTATTACTGCTTGACATTCTAATTCCATCTTTTCCTACATTATGCTGATCCTAGTTGCTATCCAGACTCTGAATTCAACTTCTGACATCTCAGCCATTTGCTTATGCAAGGGATCTTGTGCTTCATCTACTTTGTCATTCCTTGGGGGAGTTGATCTACTCTGGTTATTCATATTGCCAGAGATTTTCTGTTGATTCTGCCTCATGATTATTTTTCAATATTGCCTATGACCGTCCTCAGAGATGGGGAGGTGTCTCTCCCAGATCAGACCCTGGCAGAATCACTCTGTTGTTACTGGATCTTTGTAGGAAGTGACCCTGTGTTTCTAATGATTTCTCAATCCTTGCAGGGTGGAGAGCTTAAATCCTCCTTAGCCTGCTTAGGAGACATTTTTAACTTGCTAACTTGGGCTAAGCAGAAGCTTTCCCAGGAAAGCACTGTGGCTGGGACCACTCCTTAAGTGGCTATCCACTTACCCTGTGTGCCAAAACTGATCTCTCCCTATGTCCCTGAGGGCTAAGGCTGCGAGGCGTCTCAGTCCCCGCCTTTAGGCTGCTCAGTCACTAGGTTACTCGATCCCGCCCTATGCCTGTTCTGCGACCCTGAGGGTGGAGCTTGTCAGGGCAGTTCTCCCACAATGGCTCCACACAGCCCACCACCAAATACTGGCAGCTCTTTCTGGTTCCGTGGCCCAGTCTGGGGCCCCAGACAACACTCAAAAACCCCCACACTCCTGCCCAAGTTCTCCCAACGCAGTTCAACCGAATGCCAAGTCTAAAAGGAACCCAAACAGCTCACAGGCAAGGCCTTTCCAGCCTTCAGTCCCACTGTTGCCCCACCCACAGCCACCGACAAGATCAGATCTAAAGAACAGACACAAACACTTGCCCAGTCTCCGCCGCTTTTGCCTTCCTCAGGGTGTCCAGAAGCCTCACGCTGTCTCCCTGTGTCCCCAAGGGGAAGTTCCTGGGCAGATCCCACCTGCCGGAGATGCCTGAAGTCCTCTCTCCCCAGTCTCACCATGCCCAGCTGCAAGGAAGCTGTTACTCGGCTGCCATCTTGCTCCCTCTAAATCTGAAGTGTAAGGAAAGGCAGAGGTCTCCGAAGAAAGGCAGGGTCTATATTCTTTTAAATTATTCTTAAGTAATAGTAATTATAATAGCTTAATTTTGAAATGTCAGATATGTATAATATCAAGTGTTAGGTATATCTTAACAAGCCCTTAAAATTACAAAGTAGATGGCTTGGCACTTGTGGCTCAAGCAGCTAAGGTGCCAGCCACATACACCAGAGCTGGTGGGTTCGAATTCAGCCTGGGCCTGCTAAACAACAATGACAACTGCAACAACAACAACAAAAAAATAGCTGGAGGTTGTGGCGGACGTGTGTGGTCTCAGCTACTTGGTAGGCTGAGGCAAGAGACTCTCTTAAGCCCAGGATTTGGAGCTTGCTGTGAGCTGTGATGCCACAGCACTCTACCCAGAGTGACAGCATGAGGCTCGGTCTCAAAAAAAAAAAAAAAAAAAAATTACAAAGTAGAAAAGCTGCTATTTTTATCTAGATTTGTCTAATTGCAGTATTACCATCCCATCCCATACTAGCCTTCCTTGAAGGAAAAGATCTCTATAATCCCTTGAAGGAAAAGATCTCTATAATCAAGACTTAAACTTATCTCACAGCCCTTCTTTTTGGATAGCCTTTGTCTCTTTCCTGTCTACCTGGTCAAATTATTTTATCACATCTAAAACAAAATTGCAGGCTGATATGTAGTTTTTAATGGTATGTAATACAATAGGTCTATAGATCTATCTTGGAATCTCCTTTTCTATCTTGTATTGCTTTACTGCATGTATAGATGAAGTGTACAACAAGATGTTCTACTCTCAAGGCCCTCCAAATGGCTTTTGAGTAAAATAACTTATTTCCCCAAAACACATCCATGAGTTGCACTACTTAATGATAAATATCACCATATCTTGCTTACAAGCTTTCTAGCAATTGTAGCTTTTGAATGGATGTTGAGGAAAAGATCTTACATGGATGAGTCAGAATAATATGTCATGGTTCTTTTGAAAAACTCAGTCTGCAATGCTTCTCAGAACTTATTCTTCTTAACTAGAGTCCAGACACAAGATTTAGAGAAGGAGGCAGGCACTTATTCTTACTCATAAATGCCAAAACGGGTGGACAACCAATTGCTTCTCTCAGTTCAGCTCCATTAGTCTTACAGAAATTCTTGTAAGATTATAGCCAGAGTTTTAGTAACAGTCTTAAATGTCAATTTTTGTGACTTTCAGTGTGCATTTTAATGGAAAGTGAAATAAGGCTGTTACAGAGACTCACCACATGTGATTTTAGGACTCGCACTTACCTCTGCCATCTAGCTATGTCTGAGACAGAAGCATTATTTAATATAGCATGCATAAAAGGTATGTGCTGCTTTCCAACTTGCTTTTGAATGATGAAAAATAGTAGTTAAAATTCTTTTTTTTTAAATTTTTCTGCTTTTTATTTTTTTTGTTTGTTTTTTGTGGTTTTTGGCCAGGGCTGGGTTTGAACCTGCCAACTCCAGGTTCTATATGGGGCCGGCTCCCTACTCCTTTGAGCAACAGATGCCGCCCAAAGTAGTTAAAATTCTTTACAAAGTAGTCTTAGTTCTACAATATATCAGTTGGATTGGGAAAAAAATCTTACATTTCTTTAAATTTTTTGTCTGTGTTCAAAACGATATTAGCTTTAGGGAGCAGCTCAGACAGTAGGTGTGAGAATATAAATGGTCAAAACTTAAGACTATGATCCAAGGAATAAGGCTAATAAAAAAGGAAAGATTTGGGGGATGGGAAAATGAGTGTGAAATGAATGGAATCTTCTAGAAAATAGCATTGAGTATCTAGAATTGAGTTAAAATCATATGAAGTAGTATAAGCTTAAATTCTTTTAAAAGTGTAACTTTAGAACCACTAAATATTAGAGTTAAAAGAGAATTTAAAAGTTATTTAGTTCCATGATGTTCCTTTCCCCAGTTCTCAAAGATCCCCACAACATAGTAGTCAAACCCATGATTAATGATTCTAAGTATCTATTCCATTTTTAGACTTCTCTTTTTATACTTCTGTGCTGAATTTAATTCTGTCACCACCATATTTTGCATTTAGGAAGTTATAAAAAGTCAGGTTAAAGAAATTCATCAAGAGTGTTGCCAGTTAGAAAAATGTAAGAAAGATAACTTAAGAAAATCAGAAAGAGCAGCACCTGTGGTTCGGTGAGCAGGGCAGCAGTCCCACATACCAAGGGTGGTGGGTTTGAACCCAGCCGGGGCCAAACTGCAACAAAAAATAGCTGGGTGTTTTGGCGGGCACCTATAGTCCCAGGTACTTGGGAGGCTGAGGCAAGACAATTGCCTAAGCCCAGAAGTGGGTGGTTCCTGTGAGCTGTGATGTCACAGCACTCTACCAAGGGCAATAAAGTGAGACTCTGTCTCTACCAAAAAAAAAAAAAAGTAAGAAAAAGAAAATCAGAAAGTAGAAAATACAATTTTAAGCTGAAATATTTCTACACTTATAAAATGTACAAGTGGGAAAAGATGATTTTCATAAGAATTCTGAGCATATCTTTAATATTAGAATGTAGCAAAGACAGACATTCTTAATGTGTCCTTGATAACATTAAGAGATATACTGGATGTGAACTTAGAGAGTTCTAATTACCTGATAAGGAGTTTATAATTTATTGGGTGGGTAACAATAACAATAAAAAATGATTAAGTAGAAGGCATAATAAAAAGAATGCTTTCAAAAGATTAATTTCACAATAAAATGTTGGTTAGTTTGAAGGTATAAAGCCAGGAGGAGAAGATGTTAATATAAGTAAGACACTACATAAATCTGAACCAATGCAATAGCCAGGAAAAATGGAAAAGATGTGATAGAAGCAAAAATCACAGTAGAGATAACTCTTACAGAAATAACAACTGATAGGATATAAAAATAAAGAGAGGATAAAAAGGCAGATAAAGCTCTCAGATTTTGAACCTGTGTGAGTGAAATATTGTGATTTCCAGGTGTCTGTAGAACATGAAGTACGAACAGAAAAGTACATGGAAATATACTAAAAATAAATGGAAATACTGCTTTGACTTGAGAAAAGAAGCCAGGCTTGGTGGACAGAGGGGAAGATAGAACAAATCATCAGCATAGATGTCACACTGAAACTCTGCCATAAACACCAAAGAACTAAGCATGTCTTCAGAGGGAAAATAAGTCCTGTAGGAAATAAAAACTGAAACAAAGAAGCAATGCTTCCCGTTATTTCCTTCAACTGTATAGGACTTTTCCAATTGTTCTTATACACATGACCAGTAGCCTTAGAATATATGCCAATACTCTAAAGAAGTATGTCAAAAATAGGAAAGAGTTTTACTTTTATTGATTTTAAAAGTAAAAAAGTTACTCATTTTGCAGAAACAGATATTTAGAATCTTAAAATGCATTTATAAATGGTTTTAAGATTATAAGTACTATTAGATGAGCCTGAGACACAGCTCATATTAGATGAGCTTATTTCAACTTGAGCAATATTAACACCCAATATTAATTCTCTCACTCTTACGCTATGCATTTTGAATTGTAATAGATTTCTTCCCTGTCCTTATGAAAATGTTAAGGATGAACTTGTCTGCCGTGAATCAGCATATATTCAAAAAGTTTGTACCAAAAAGAGTAATTTTCTACTGTGTTTCAGTTAAGAATTTTTTAAAAGATCTATTCTTTAACTTTAGGACAATAATTCCTTTGATTAATCCTTAGTTTTGTAACTAAATAAATCATTCCTCACTCCTTCCTATCTTCATTTCTTCCTTCATATCTTCCTTTTTATTTCTTTTCTTATTTTTTCCTTCTCTACCTTTATTTTTTATTGACTTATAACCAATGTGTAAAAGCTTCATCTGTGTAAATCTCAAGTATTTAATCAGGCTTAAAAGTAAAAAAGAAAAAAAAAATCAGCAGTGTACCTTTTAATATAGACAAGTTATATATGATGCACATACAGGCACAAATGTATTATAAAGTGATTTTTAAGTGCAATATTCATAATATATTTGATAGTATGGGTTAAAAATTTGTCCCAAAGGAGTGGGATGCCAAACCCCTATGTCATAGGTGGCAGGTTCAAACCCAGCCCCGGCCAAAAACTGCAAAAAAAAAAAAAAAAAAATTAGAAAGAAATGATAAAAATTGTATACATAATATTTACTAATTTTGTGATAAAATTTGAAGAAAATATAGTGTCTTTAAAAGTGTAGCAGTTACATAAGTGGTGCCTTTGAAAATTTGTCACAACTGTCATGCATTGCAGTCAATAAACAAAGGCATACATATACATACATTCATATACTTACATTTATATCTATGTCTAGATTATATTGAAACAAAATTTGAAATTTATCTTCCTGGATTAATCTCTACCTCTTATTAATTTTCAATTAAAACAATAAATTTTAGGAGAGTTACATCAGTAAGGTGGCAAAGTAGGAAGATTTGGACATTTATTTCCCTAAAAAGGAGACCAGTTATGCAATAATTTACAGATAAATTTTCTTTATGAAAAATACAGAAATTAACTGAAAGTCTCTTACTCCCTAGGCAAATGCAACTAGACTCCCTGAAATCAGTAGGGCAATTCAGGAAACCTTAGCAGAATTCCTATACCCATCAAACCATCATATGATCAAGAATAGATGCTTAAACCCCAGCTTTTCCTGGGAAAGAGAAAACGTCAGTTCTGTGTACAGTGCCTTAACTTCTCCCAGGAAACTGATTTATCTTTTGCTAATCTTGATGTTCTGAAAGCGTAGCACAGTCTAGGCTCTTTGGGGAGAACAGGAATAATGACCTGAGCTGGTAGATGCCATAGATTCACCAATCTCTTCAGCATAAAGCAAGCAGAGAAATAAATCTCATATCTCAGTTTCTCTAGGAAAGTAAAAAAACAAACAAACAAAAAACTGATCTCTGCTTCCAGTGCCATAACTTCTCCGGGACTTCCTAGAGAAATGGCATCTGTCTTGCCAGTCTAGAGGTCTAAGGGGTCTGGCATGATAACTAGGAGGAATTGGAGACTATTGCATAGGGTGATAAAGGCTATAACATGTTCCCCTAACTTAGCACAGTGAATGAAAAAATCCCATCTCTTACTGTGGTAAGAAAGAGTCAATAGATGACCCTAGAGAATATTCTGCTGAGGTTATTGTTGTGGGTCTTCTCATGTACACAGCTGATCTGTGAAAAATGGAAGATTTTTCTACTTTCTCTATTATACATACAACAGGCCTTCAGGAAAATAAAAAATCAAGTAGAGATGTCCACAAAAAGTATCAAGACAATCTTTAGAATTAAATAGAGTCACATGATTTACCTGACTGAGAGTTCAAAATCATTGTTATAAAGACATTCACTGAAGTCAAGAGGACAATGCATAAACAAAGTGAGAAGTTTAATGAAGAAATAGAAAATATTAAGAATACTAAATAGAAATTATAAAACTGGAAAACCTAACTGAAATAAAAAATTTACTAGAGTAGTTCCAAAGAAGATGAAATCAGGGAGAAGAAAGGATAAGCAAACATTAAAACATGTCATTAGAAATAATTCAATTAGAAGGACAATGGGAAAAAAAGAATAAAAAATAGTAAACAAAGGATAAAGGACTGATGGGACATCATTAAGTGGATCAATATATACATCATGGAAGTCCAGAAGAAGAAGAGGTAGAAAAAGTAAGAAAGTACCAGAAAGTTTATTCAAGGAAATAATGGCTGAAAACTTTCCAAGTTTGTTGAAGGAAATGAACAGCCAGATCCAGAATCTTAAATAACACAAAACAATATAAATTCAAAGAAGCCCATGCCAAGACACAAGTGTGTCAAATAAATACACACTTTGACAAAATGTTAATAGTCAGAGGCAAAGAGAGAATTTAAGGCAGTAAGGAAAAAAAAGTGACTTGTCACATAATGAGGGAGCTCCAATAAGATTGTAAGCAGATTTTTTAGCAAAAATTGGACATCATAGGGAATAAGAAGATATATTTGAAGTAATAAAAGAAAGAATAAAATGATGCCAACCAAGCATACTAAACCCAGCAAAACAGTATTTCACAAATAAAGAAAAGATAAAGACATTCCCAGAAACATGAAAGCTAAGCATTTATTACCACTAAATTTTCCTTACAAAAGACGCTAAATGAAATTCTTCATTATAAAATGATCACTAAAAAGCAACACAATAGCAAAAGAAAGTATGAGACTTGTTAGTAAAGATAAACACAGAGGGTGCCAAAAATGTATACACATTTTAAGAAAGAAAATAACTGTGGTAAAATTGTAATACTTAATAAACACTGGTAATAAAAGAAGAATAGGAGTCACATATGCACCTCTGATAATTGCAGAAGTCAAATGTGATTTGAGTACTACAAATTTAACACAGTGTTTTTCTTTCTTAAAATATACAATTTTGGCACCCTTCTGAATATAAACAAATACTAACTACCATATTACTGTTAAAAAGATGGGTAAGTCTTTCTTATTTCTAATGTAAAAGTTAAAAGACAAAATATACACACATGAATGTATATTTGATAACAATAACATAAAGTATGTATTGGGGCTTACAAGGTAAAGTTTATGGTTTTAGTATGTGATTGAATTTAAGTCGTAATAAGCTTCAAGTGGCCTGAAATAACTATGTTTAATATACGCCTTAATGTAACAAAAATAAATCCCTATAGGAGTTACAATTTACATCAAAGTAAGAGAGAAACCAGTTAAAAGATAACAATAAAAAAATCAAATAACTTCTACCTTGATGAACCGATTAGTCTTCTCATGGCATTTAACCAAACACAATATTTGACAGAGTTGATGAGCTTCTGGATACCACATTGTTCTACAGCTTCTCTAATCCCTTCCCTATTTTCTTCGCTTTAATGTTCAATTACTTCTTTTCTACTGCTCCTTCCTTTGGGCATATTTTCAAGCCTTAATCTTTAGATGCCATTTATGTGTTAATAACTTAAAATCTGTGTCTCTAAACCAGACCTCTTCAAACATTAGTCTCATATATCCAACTGTCTACCCAGGCCCTGTACATGGAAATTGCTAATTTAGTAATGCAAATCTTAAACTTTGCATTTCCTCTCTATTTCACATACAAATATACACCCTCCACTGTCTTTCTTATCTCAGTTGATGGCAATTTCAACACTGTGGTTTAAAAACCCTTGATGTATTCACAATGCCCTTCTTTCTTTCATAGCCTGTACCCAATGTATTAGGATATTCTGTTGATTTTATCTATTAAATATATCCATAATTTGTAATTCCTTAGGACTACATGATAAAGAACTATTGAAAAAAAAGTCTACTTTTTCAATAGAAGAATGAAGAAATCTATTCTTTCTTGGTAGAAAGAAAAATATCATAAGTGTATTTATATTTTGAATTTTTACTTCTTTTCCTTAATAGACGTTAAAAGTGCCAACAGATATTTAATATTAATACTATTTGCAACAGCATGGGGCTTTCGCTTTAACAGCTTCTACCTAGCAAAAATTGTACTCCAAATACATATTCGTGAACTTGTTATTTTAGTTAATTATATACTTGATTAGATACCATAGTAGAAACCGGCAGTTATTATGACTACAAATAAATGTTTATTTTTGCAGTTGTACATTTTATAGCATAATAACTAAATGAGAGCTAAGAAAATGTAACCATTAGCCTTTGTGAGTCATCTAATGCTGTATATTTTAGCAGCATTCCTTGTTTGACAGATTTAATAAACATGGTTAGTTCAAGAAGCTGAAAAATTCATTGCAAGCCCCATATTTAGGTTTTTTTAAGTTTAATTGTGTATATTTCCTAATTCACATATGACAAATGCAGTAGCTGTTATTATATTAAAAATAAAGTTTCCTTATAAAAAAATGAAAAAGATAATTTTCAGAACTATAGGTAATTGAAAGTTAAAATATTATTCTCCATACACATAGCTTAAAATCAAGACACAAAATGAAAATTTCATATAAAAGATTATAAGATAACAATGAATTCTAGAAAAAATAGTATTTATAGCAAAAGCTTTAAAGTCAATAGGATCGTATTTTTTCAAATGTTCACCATACTCTTTCATATAGTATGTAATCAGATTTTTTAATAAATAAAACTTATCACACCCATCCTCTTTCTTCTTTACATTATCAAAAAAAAAAAAAAAAGAGTAATTTAATTCTGCTTTGTTGCTCAGGGTATAATTATCAAAAAGAGGGTCTTTGGTAAGTCTTACCTAGAAATATAAGGACATTAATTATTTAAAGATTATTGTGGGAATGTGAGCTGAGAACTTTGGCATTATCAAATCTGTCTTATAAGGTTTTTTTCAAGGAGATTCCTCAGGTTTTAGTGAATAGTACTACATAGCAATTTGGATCCATACAAAGAAGTAAATATCACAGGAAATAGCTAATATGTGATTTTAAAAAATGTTCTATGCATCTTAATTTTATAAAAGAATGATTAACTACATAAGTAATAAAAATAGTGTATTATGCAGTTTGCAACCTATGTAGAGGCAATAAATAAGAAACGTGACAAAATAAAGAAGGAGTATAAATAGATTTACACTCTATAAGGTTATTACATTATATGTGAGGTGGTTTAACTTCATTTAAAGATAAGACAGTGATAAGTCAGGGAAACTATTGTAATCTGTAGAGAAAAATAACAAAATGAAAGTACATTAATTAATAGACACAAAAAATACAAAAATTATTACAGGATATAAAATAGAACACCAAAAAGATTAAACTAATACAAAAAATCAAGAAAGAAAAAAATAATACAAAGGACAAATACAGAACAAAGAACAATATGGTATATCCAAATATATAAATAATTAAATGTAAGTAAACTAAATATGTCAATGAGAAGGCAGATATTATTGACTAGGTTTAAAAAGTAGTAACTAAATAAATGGTGGTTATAGAAGATGGGTTTTATATAGAAATATTTCAGGATAAAAAGTATGATAAAGTATATTTTATACTGACAAATGTTTTAATTTATTAGGAATAGCAATATTAAATGTATATGCAACCAATAACAGAACTCAAATTACACTAAACAAAACTGATAAAACTAAAGGGAGAAACAATTTCAAAATAATGATTGAAAATTTCAATGACCTTACCTCTTAAATTGATGGCACAGTAGACAAAAGCCATCAGTCATATAAGGTTATAGATTACTTAAAGAGAATCATCAAACCAACTCTACTAAATTAACATTTAGAGAAAACTACAACCAAATACTACAAAATATGATTTATTATCTGTTCACATGAAATATGTCTCAATAAATTTCAGAGATTTTCTGTCATACAGAGTTTGTTCTGTAACTGTAATAAGTACAACAAAATTAGAAATGAATTTAAAAATTTGTTGGGAAATCGCCATTTATTTGAAAATTCACAGTTATGTTACTGGAATTTCTCGTGCTGGGTTTTTTTGATCTTGAAGCTCAAAGAATGAAACCATGGACCATGTGGATAGGCAAAAGGACAGAGAGAGAAATAGATAAGAGAAAGAAGGGAAATGGAACCTCAACAGAGAAGTGGTGGAACCAAAGTGTGAAAGCTTGTGGGCCTTTTGTCCAGGATTCATGTATTTCCTTTGAACAGAGAGACCTTGGGAATGGAGGTCTGGAATGTGCCCCAATTGGACAGGGACTGGCAGGCAGAAGACAATTCTAAAATTAGCAAATGAATGTACAAGGAAATGAGTATAATTATTACAGTCCCTGTCCCAGGTGAGGCAGCAGGAGCTTGAGTCTGAGAATGGAGTTTGGAAAAGGCTCATTTGCTCAGGCCTAGAAAACGAGGGATACCTGTCCAGCTTTATTTAGGGGATGCCTGTATCAAATATCGTATTAAATAAGTGTTAGGTCAAAAAGAACTTTGGGAGGAAAAGACATTGGTTTCAATTGAATGACGTGAAACCACAATAAATAAAGATGTATGACATGCATCTAAAATATTGTATAGAAGTAAGTCATAGCCTTGAAAAAACTATTTGAAATAAATAGTCTAAATTTCCACTGTGATAAATTTAAAAAGAAGGCCAAAGCAAATGGAATATAAAGAAGAGGAAGCAAATAAAAATAAGTGTAAAGCTAAATTAAATAGAAACGTAGCAACGTTAGAGAAAAATTAACCAAACGAAGTGTTGATTCTTTGAAAAGAATCAGTATAGTTGGTAAACTGCTGGCTAGTCTTAGAGAAAATACTGTACCAAACAGATGTTAAATGAAAAACATACTATAGTTATGACTCAAAAGCTGTTTTGTGTCAATAGATAGAATAATTTAGATGAAATGCATTTATTTATAGAAATAAAAAAATAACTAAAACTGATACAGGAAGAAAAAAATTGAAAGCTTTACTCTACAGATCTTATGGTGAAACTTAAACCTCCATGGTGATGGTATTAAAAGCTGGGGGCCTTTGTTGATGATTAGGTCATGAGAAATCCACTTTTCTGAGTGGTATTAGGGGTCTTGTAAAGAAGCTTGAATAAGTCCTTTACTCTTCATCCATGTTACAACCCTCTGAAGGCATCATCTATGTGGAGCAAATCCCACACCTGAACCAAAATTTGCCCAGGCCTTCATTTGGTACCTTCCTCCTCCAGAACCGTGAATGATAAATTTCTGCTGCTTAAAAATTACAGTCTAAGATAATTTTATTATAGTAGCCCAAACAGTCTAAGATAATTCATATCGAAGAAATTAAATATATTTCCACAGCAATAAATTCAGGAACAGATTGCTTCCCTGGTAAATTCTTATAAATATTTAAGGAATAAATAGTATTGACACTAGACAAAGTCTTTCAAAATTTAGAGGGTAAAGAATCACTTCCCAGCTCATATTAAAAAGGCAACAAAAACCCAAACAGAAAAATGGGGGTTTGTAACAACAAAAAATGTATACATCAGTAAAACTAATTTAGAGGAATATAAAAATTCTTAGCAATATATTAACAAAGTAAATCCAGAAAGAAATGCAAGATTGAACATTCAAGTATCAAAATAATTCATCCAACTTACAAAATAAAGAGAAACATGATAGCATCATCATAGTGGGTGAAGATTTTAATAAAATTCTTAAGAATTTTTATGAATTTTTATAAAAATTCAACATCCAGTCAGAACAAAATAAAATAAAATAGAAACTCTCAACAAACTAGGAAGAGAATAGAATGATCTCAGTGTAATAAAGATCATTTAGAAAAATCTACAGCTGATTTCATTCTTACCCATACTGGATGACTAGATGTGTTTTTCACTTAAGAAAACAAGATAAGAATATTTACTACCACCATATCTGTTTTGTACTTTACAGCCTAGCTAATGTGATAAGGCAAAAAATAAATTAAAAAACATGAAAAGACATAAGAAAGTATAGGTGTAGGATAGGAGAGAAATATTTAAGACTAGAGAGACACAAAGAAGCTATCTGCTGATAAATGACATGACTGTATTTGTTAATTATCTCAAAATACCTATCAAAGCACTTCACTGTATATAAGTTTTTAACAAGGTCAGAGAATATGTTTCAGTATAAGAAAATCCATTGGATTGTTATGCACTAAAAATGAAGACCTGTGCACGAAATTTTTAAAGTACAGTTTTCTATAGCATCAAAAACATAAAATACATGGGAAAAATTTTAAATATGTTTAAGACTTGTACTGAAAACCACAAAACTTTGAGAGAAATTTTATAGAAGCTATATAAAGCAAATAATGTACCATATTCATCATAGAAAATTCAATATTGTTACTCACTCCCAAATTCATATGATGAAGCCATAACTACTAGTACTAAAATGTGACCATATTTGGAATTAAGGCCTTTAAAAATATAATTAAGTTAAAATGAGGACCACAATAAGATGGGAGAAATTCGTTGGCTGTTTTTCTTTAAACTACGTATCCACAAATCTAAGCAAAGGCTACCATGTCTTCTACAAGGGGTTTTATCTTTACAATTAAAGCATCTCAGTTATAAAACAATTCAATATACCACAATACACCTTAAAAATAGGATTAATCATATTCAGAAATGTTTATCTCCCTGTATGTATATATGTGCATATGTAATACTCCACATGTCTTTTTCTTCCTTTCTTCCTTCTGTTCCGTTCTTCCTTTATTTTTTTCCTTTCTTCCTTTATTTTTTTCCTTTCTTTTTCCTTCATTCCTTCGTTCCTTCCTTCTTCCTTCCTTCCTTCCTTTCTTAATTCCTTCCTTTTTTCCTTCCTTCCTTCCTACATTCTGTTATTTTTTATTGACTTCCTTTTTATTTTATCTCACCCAGTGTTTTTGTAGTGATTACCTCAAATTAATTTTATTATGAGTGCTTTTCCTTTTCAAGTCATTTAAGCTTTTCTTTTTGCTACCCCATTTTTAGAATTTTTTTTTATACTTTCAGGTATACTGTTTCATGTCTGTTTTTCTTATACTTTCAAGAATACTATAATCAAACACATTTATACAACACTCCACTCTCTATGGATTACATTTCCAGTAAATTCCTTCTATGAATTGTAACATACCTCTGATAATCTCAAAGTAATGAAAACTCTCCTGGCCCAGCTCTGTCAGTTTTCTGCCTTATTTGTAGGTTAGCTATCATTCAGCTCTTCAAGCTACCCACTTCAATGAAAGAATTGTGAAAGAAAGTAAACTTAAATGGAAAAATAAATTGGTAGATTAAGTACAACCCCACATTAAGAAGGTGAATAAAAACTAGGACTTAACTGGGGTTGGAGAGAGAGAAGAGTAAAATAAATAGATCTGAGGAAAGAATGGGAAACCAGAATATTATGTGTAACACAGACTCTTCCATCATTTATTTCTATTTATTTAGTTGTCTCTGAAATTATAATGGATGACATTAGTCAATATGAGCATTTGAAAAATTCAGATCTTTATAAAATATCAGTTATGTTTGCATCATAATGGAAATTCATATAGTGACTTTGTGGAGAGAAATATACACATGAAAAAGTTAAGAATTTAGTCACATAGAAGACATAGATGCCTAAATCCAAATTTAAATATCTCATGATCTTTTAAAAGTAAAGGCTGAGGAGAAATTAAGAGCAAGCTATTGTTAACAGATTAATTTGGTATTTCCAAACATGTTAGTAATCATAGATGTGTTTGTGTAACTACAAAAACTAACTGAGCAACATAAAATACACTACTGGGACCTGTTCAAACTAAAAATCTTCTGCGTAGCCAAGAACACAGTAAGTAAAGCAAGCAGACAACCCTCAGAATGGGAGAATATATTCACAGCTTACATCTCCAACAAAGGTTTAATAAACATAATCCCCAGAGAACTCAAATGTATTAGCAAGAGAAGAACAAATGATCCCATCTCAGGGTGGGCAAAGGACTTAAAGAGAAACTTCTCTGAAGAAGGTAGGTGCACGGCCTACCAGACACATGAAAAAATGCTCACCATCCTTAGTCATCAGAGAAATGCAAATCAAAACTACTTTAAGGTATCATCTAACTCCAGTAAGATTAGCCCACATCAAAAAATCCCAAAACCAGAGATGCTGGCGTTAATGTGGGGAAAAGGGAACACTTCTACACTGCTAGTGGGAATGCAAACTAATACCTTCCTCTTGGAAAGATGTTTGGAGAACACTTAGGGATCTAAAAATAGACCTACTATTTGATACTACAATTCCTCTACTAGGCTTATATCCAGAAGACCAAAAATCACATTATAACAAAGATATTTGTACCAAAATGTTTATTTCAGCCCAATTCATAATTGCTAAGTCATGAAAGAAGCCCAAGTGCCCATCGACCCACAAATGGATCAACAAATTGTGGTATATGTACACCATGGAATATTATGTAGCCTTAAAGAAAGATGGAGACTTTACCTCTTTCATGTTTATATGGATGGAGCTGGAACATATTCTTCCTAGCAAAGTATCTCAAGAATGGAAGAAAAAGTATCCAATGTACTCAGCCCTACTGTGAAATTAATTTATAGTTTTCATATGAAAGCTATAATCCAATTATAGCACAAGAATATAGGGAAAGGGAGGGGAGGGCAGAGAGGATGGGTAGAGGAAGGGTAATTGGTGGGATCACACCTACAGTGCATCTTAGAAGGGTACAGGTGAAACTAACTAAATGTAGAATATAAATGTCTTAACACAATAACTAAGAAAATGCCATGAAGGCTATTTTAATCAGTTTGATGAAAATATTTCAAATTGTATATAAAACAGCACATTGTACCCCATGATTGCATTAATGTGCACAGCTATGATTTAATTAAAAAAAATTTTAAAAGAGTTACTGAAATCAACTGAAAAATAATTAAAATCAAGACAAAACTAGAGAAAAATATAGAATAATCATAATTTTCCTTTTTCTTTTTCTGTTTTTGTTGTTTCTAACAAATTTAACATATTTTACCTGATGAATAATCCATTTCTTCAGTCAAAAACATTATTAGGATACACTTATGTGATTTGTGAAAGCAACAATAACAAATGAAAACTAATAGCTTTAGGGAATTGGTTAAATTACAGTGCAGATAAATGTGGGGACATTATTGTAAACATTAAGAATTATGTTTCAAAAGCACAGTTGAAGTAAGGAAATAAAATTTGGCATTTTGGCATCATTTGCCACAGCTACAATCTCATCTTGACTATTTCTTTCATGTGGCTTCTAGAAGGCTACAGCATTCAGGAACATTGTAAAGCTCTTCTACTTAGTGTTGTTTTGGTGATTTCTCTCCCTCTACAGGTTGAAGAAAGTCAGGGCTCAGTCTTCATCATCCTCATTTCTCTGTCAAAACTCACTCTTTAGGGACCCAATACTTTCAAGGTTTTAAATTATCCACACATGGAAGAAGACACCAGAGTTATATCTGCAGCTTGAACATGGCCCCTCCACTCTAAATCTTTATTTAAAAATGCATACCTTTATTTAGATGCTGATTAGGTATATCAAACATCTTATGCCTCAATCAAGGCTTACTTAACTCCTCCTTAGGAGAGAAATCTCAGTATATGGCCCCACCATATACTGCATCTTAGCATGTGGCCCCACCATATACCGCATCTTAGCATATGGCTCCACCATCCACCTACTTGCTCAAGTTTACAATGCTCATGTCCCCTCTTTTATTTGAGTAACCCACTGCATCCATTCTATGATCAAATTCTCTTGGGTACATCTTCAAAAAATATCACCAATGTAACTACTTTTCTCTACTTGCTTCTACCATTCTATCAAGACCTACCTTCCCCCTCTTTTTTTAATAGCCTCCTACCTGAGTTCCCTCCTACCTATTCACTCTTACCCCTGCATTCTACTCCAGGATCTAGAGTGACCTTACCTAACACATCGGACTATGTCACTCCCCTTTTCTAATATGCTCTGAAGTAAGAAATCCAAAGACGTCAATAGAGCCTTATTGATTCATTACCCTTAATATGTTCCTAATATTTATTATTAAGAGTCATATATGTTCTAAATTTTCTATAATAATCATGGAATAATTTTTTGCTTATAAAAATATAAAGTTATATAGCTCCTATTTTTAATAGATTAGAATAATTCATTTGACAAGATAAGATGGTAGAAACAGTTAACACTATTATAAAAATTAAAAAGACATTTAGAGAAGATAAAAGAAATGAGAAACAGTTTGTTCCTTTGCAATATATGAATATTTTATTTCATTTATAGCAGAGTGAAATGAACAAGACTGTACAGAAATAAAGTAGGATAAATAAATAAAACAGGATAATGCCTATTATCTTTTATTGTATATAAAAATAATTTCTAAGTTACACGGTTTACTTCAAAATATCTGTGATCATAAAATTCCTTGTGTTTGTATTCATATACTAAAAAGATAGACAACATGCCTAGTAAAGTCACTATTGAGAATAACCACATAGAAAACCTACATTGAAATTGAAAGCTAAATTACCAAGCCATCAAACTGGTACAGAAGACCGTCTTTAAGTTGACCACCCAAGGGATTGTAACAAACTGGTCAATTTATAGAAGTGGTTACTTTAAGGGATTGGGCTTACATATTGATACATACATGTGGCACATACCCAGTCTATAAAATTAGGTCAACATAGGAGGTAATCAATACAGGGATGTGGACAACTGCAGAGATTCTACTCCATAACGTACAGGTTAAAATTAATACAGCTATAGAACTTACTTAGTATTTTTGCTTGCTGGTTATCTTTCTTTTTTTCTTTTGAGACAAAGCCTCAAGCTGTCCACCTGGGTAGAGTGCTGTGGCATCACAGCTCACAGCAACCTCCAACTTCTGAGCTTAAGCAATTCTCTTGCTTCAGCCTCCCAAATAGCTGGGACTACAGGCACCTGCCACAAACCCAGCCATTTTTTTGTTGCAATTTGGCCAGGGCCAGGTTTGAACCCACCACCCTTGGTATATGGGGCTGGTTGGTGCCCTACCCGCTGAGCCACAGGTGCTGCCCCAGCTATTTTTTGGTTGTAGTTGTCTTTGTTTGACAGGCCTGGGCTGGATTCAAACCCACCAACTTTGGTGTATGTGGCTGGTGCCTTAGCTGCTAGAGCTACAGGTGGCCAGCCTTGCTGGTTATCTTGAATAAATAGAAACCACAGATAAAATTTTGAGATCATATTGTTTGTACATCCACATTCATTTACCGTAAATTCAAAAAATATTAAAGAATTAAAAAACGTAGCGCCCACCTAGAACTATTTCTTTTGTGTCACATAAGGAAACTGAAACTCAGAAAGCAGAAGCTACTTTTCTAATGTTGAACAGCCAAGAATTAATAAAACAAATGCACTTCTTCTATTGTCACTGCAAAACTCACAATGCACAAATTCCCTAAATTATTGTTACCCTCACTTTGGCTACATTATTCTTATATAAGCAGGAATTTCAAAATGAACAAGGGACCCAAAAGTAGTGAACAAATGAAGATAGAAGACAGCCGTAGGTTCATGGACAAGGACATGCCACTGATCACACGCTCCTCTTTCATGTTTACTTACAGATTCCATATCTAGATTGACAGTTGCCAAAACAGTGCATTGTCTCAACCATGTCAGTATTATGTGAAGTTATGAGAATAGATATAAACAAAAGGCAGATGGATGTCAGAATGGGGCATGGCATCCATTTATCTTCCAGTCAGAGCTACCATGTTATTGTGGAATATCAAAGTAGGGAAGAAACCTTAAAGAACATTTGATGAAATTTCACAAGAATGCATGTGAATCTCTGCAGATTGCTTATCAAATACTTTTGCAGATTATGACCAAACATATTTTTAATTTATTTAAATATTCATAATATTTTATAACATTTATTTATATTTTTTATTCGTTTTAGTTGTACAATAATGCATTTCTTTTTAGAAACTTTACCTTTGAATAATTCTATTGTAAATTTTAAATTTTAAAATAATTAATGTTCCAATGAATTTCTCCCAATGATCCTGATTTATAATTTTTTTGTACTCGATGTCGACTGACACGCAAAGGTGTGTGTGTGTGGGGGGGATGTTGAATAACTACTCATGAGAGAGTCAAGTAATTACCACCTTCCCAAAACAAAAATAATAATTTTATTATGTCCATAAACTATGAAAATTTGCTTTCTACCAGACTATGAAAAATATTTTACATATATTATCTGATGTTACTATACAACACACTTATAAGGTTAATAGTATTCATCCTAGTTCATGAGACATAGGCTAGTAATGGTAAAGCAATTTGATGTTAGAGACTTTGTACTCTGCTGTTTCCCACTATTAATTCAATATTCAATTAATGCAAACTAAAAATGAATTTACTTTTTTGTTAGGTACTTCACACCACATTCTTATACTGAGCTTACTGCTTGCTGATTATAAGATAAAAACAAAATAAAATGACAACAGAAAATGAAAATATCTAATAATCTATGGCTTTGAAAAATATGTGTAAATTTTTACTCCTGTGGGCTTTCTATGTTTCTTATAATTGTTGTTATTGCCCACTCTACCGAGCTATTCCCTGTCTCCTAAATTGAGATTGTCAGAAGCATAACTTCTCAAATATAAATGACACTGGCAAATAGTCTTAAGCTAATTTTTGTGCTTTCCTTAAACTTTAAATTATTTTTTTCATTCAAGAGATGAAGGTATAATTTTGTATTCCTTTTGTGAAAAAAAAAAAATCAACTCTTCTCTAAAACAGAATTGAATGGTTCCTTCATCTTCAGCCATTGCTACAGGTTGTTCTTAAAATCCTGGCAAAATGCCACCTATAAAATCTAATGTTCCTTCTACTTGTAAGTTTTGAATTCAATGCTATGCAATTAGATTCTTGAATTAATTTGGTAATCTTGTTAAGATATCTCATTTGGTATCATGAAGATTTGTGTTGCTTGGTTTCAGAATATGCACATTTTCTTTGTAAATAACAATTATTCCTAAATGAGCCTCATTGTTTAAAAAAATGAACTTGTTAAATAGTTTTCATTGTGTGATATTTGAAAGTTAAAGAGAAATACCTATTTTATTTTATTTAGTTTATTTAATTGAGACAGAGTGTCACTGTATTGCTCGAGGCTGGAGTGCCATGGCATCAGCCTAACTCACAGCAACCTCCTACTCTTGGGATTAAGTGATCCTCCTACCTCAGCCTCCCAAAAGCTAGGACTCCAGGCACCTGCCATGACAGCTGGCTAATTTTTCTATTTTTAGTAGAGATAGGGTCTTGCTCTTGCTCAGGCTGGCACCAACTCCTGAGTTCAAGGGATCTTCCCACCTTGTCTGCCAGAGTGCTAGAATTACAGGCATTAGCTACACCACATCCAGTCAAAGAGATCTATCTTTAGTTGTATGTAATCTTTATTATTCCACCAACAATAAGCAAAACAATATGTACTTTCAATTATTTTAATTTTTAATGTATTCATATAAAAGACAAAGTAGAAGAAAATCATTTTCCTATTCCAAACATCTAAACTCAAATTTGGGATAATTTTGTACATGTTATTTTCACTCTATTGCCTAAAAATAAATATCATAAAACATTTGCAAGTTTCAAAGGTAGAAAAATATACTATTTATTTTCATTAAAAGGAGCATTGGCATCTCCCTTCCTGGTCAAATATTCTAGGTTAACGCTGCCCTGCAACAGAATTTAACTGTAGGTCACAAAGTAGTCAACATTGGTTTCTTTAATGCCCAGTCTAGAGCAAGTGAAATGCTCACACATATCTTTAGGATTTCTGTAAAAGTAATATGTTTTCTTACCCATTTACCTATGCTGGAAATTTTATTCTTATTTTTAAAAACACTGAAATTTAGCACATCTCAAAGCTATGTTTGAATGTTTTCACATCAATAAGTACTAATTAAAAGAGTAAACAATGTAGCAATTAGATTTAAAACATTTTCAGCGATTTGAAATTTATTATTTTGCATTGTTTTCTATGATATATAAAAGTCTGCAGACATAAGAATCTCCACACAAAGATAAATAATTTTAATTTCTGATTATACAAAACAATAATTTGACTTTCTGCTGAAATTAATAAAATAAATAAGAACACTTTCATATATATTGTCTACTAGTTCCGGATGATAACTCTTGCTCATAAGCTCCCTTCTCTATCTTGTGTATATCTTCTCCATTTGATTATTGTGCCCTGAAGTTTTTCTCTCATCTGTTATGATTAAAATCCAGCTATTATTGTGTTCCACATTGTATAACAAGGTTACTTGAGGATAGCAGTGCTTTATTTATTTTTCCCCTAAGGATGTATGATATTTACCTATTGAACTTATGTAACAGTAAAAGTTAATAGAATGTAAGGAGCAGAGAAGAGATAGAAATTTACATAGCTAAAATGGGATCTCTTTTATGAAAAATCAGAATCATGGAAGATGATTTTCTGTTTCATGAAAGAGATATATTTTTGTTAGGGTTTTTTCCCTTTGGTTTTTTAGTTTTATAAAGAGAAACAATAATAACTTGTAAGCCAATTTATGAATGCATACTCCAAGAATGTTTTTAAAAGGCAACTTCCACTTTCTTTAAATTGGCAACACGTTTGACATTTTCTCCAGACATGGAAGTTAGCGAATAAGTTTAAAAACAAACAAAAAAAATCAAGCACATTGTTTTGATAAATACTTCTAAGCGGAAGTAAAGACATCCTGAACTACAGATATTAGGTAGAGAAATTTCCAGGTAACATCATTTACTTTTGCCAACCTGATTAAAGCTAAATTTTCTGATATGCTTTCTGACCTTAACGTACTGTTCCTTTCAAGTCTCTTGCTGTGCTGCTCTTACTTGAGACCCTGTAGACAACAAATGATTATTTCAGTAAAATATGAATGCTAGGAATTTTAGCCAACATTTCAATAGCTATATTGGAAAATGCATATGAGAATTCACGTTTTCACATCTTGCTGATTTTCTTTTTATTTTTAAAAAGAATAGTGTTAAAAGCTAAGTTTGAGGTATTTAAGGCTATATACATTGTCCTCCCTGTTGATGTTTTTTAGACATCCAAATATCTTTAATGACAGATTAAGTACTGAACCTATCCCTCAAATCTACCAGTGCTAAAGTAAGGTTCTCTAGGTTTGTCTCAAGCATTTTCAGTTTCTGTAACGGCTAACATTGTACAAACAAGGAGGTAGTGTGAACAGATAAAGAACAATTTTTTTTCCTCTTCTGCTTTTGTTTGGCTTTTGTTTTCTTAAATCTTCTTATAGAGACCTGATGTTAAGGTATTCATATGTATTGATAATCACTGGAAAACAATCAACCACAATCTTTAATGATGTTGATGAACCTTCTCATATGTTAGCCCTAATACACACAGCAAAAAGTACAGCCTACTATCACCTCTCACTGGTCCTCAAACTATAATAAATGTTATTATCACCTGGAAGTTTTCACAAACACAAATTTGTGAGCCTAATCCCCTGAGTTTATGATTCTGTATTTCTGAGTCAGCACCCCAATTTTTTTTAATTTTATTTTTAAATTTCAATAGATATAGGGGATGCAAATGACTTTTGTTACTTGCATGAATTGTATAATGCTGAAGTTTTCATGTATCCTTCACTAGAATAGTGTGTTTGTACCCTAGGTATATTTTTATCCTCTTTAATCCTTTTTATTTTTGCTCCTTCTTATTTTTCCTTGTCCATTATACCACATTAGGACTGCATATACCCATTATTTAGCTCCTACTTGTAAGTAAGAAATTGTGGTATTTTTTCCCCATTCTTGAAAAACTTCACTCAGAATAGTAGTCTTTACTTCCACCCAAAAGTTTTGAGGCAAAAGACATAATTTCATTTCTTTTTATGGCTCAGTAGTTGCCCATGGTATACATAAACAACACTTTTTTTATTCACTCATCAGTTCATGGATACTCAGGTTAACTCCCTGTTTCTTCAATTGTGAACTGTGCTTTGATAAACATTCAGGTGTAGGTACCTTTTTAAAAGTGACTTGTGTTTCTTTGAGTAGATACGCAGTGTCAGAATTACTGAATTGCTGGCTCCACACGTGTAGCTCAGTGGTAAGTGTGCCAGGCACATACACTGGGGCTGGTGAGTTTGAAGCCGGCCCAGGCCTGTTAAACAACTATGACAACAACAGCAAAATAGCTAGGCGTTGTGGGTGGCACCTATAGTACCAGCTACTTCGGACACTGAGGCAAGAGAATTGCTTAAGTGCATGAATTTGAGGTTGCTGTGAGCTGTGATGCTACCGCACACTACTAAGGGAGACATAGTGAGACTGTCTCAGAAAAAAAAAATACTGAATTGAATGGTAAGTTTACTTTCAGTTCTTTGAGGGATCTCCATACTGTTTCCTGTAGAAGTTGTACTGTATAGTTGCACTGTATGGTCCTGCTAACAGTGTATAAGTGTTCCTTTTTTACCACATCCATGCCAGCATCTGTTATTCTTTGTTTAGTAATAGACATTCTGATAAGGGTGAAGCAGTATCTCATTGACATTTTAATTTGCATTTCTCTAAAAATTAGTAGTGAGGAGCATATCTTCATGTTTATTGGCCACTTATCTATCATTTTTGAAGAAAACATTCGTTAACACTTTTCACCCACTTTTTGATGGGGTTATTCATTTTTTTCTCTTGCTGAATTGTTTCAGTTCTTTGTATATTTTGTACATTAGGCATTTGTGACATGTATAGTTGCAAATATTTTCACCTATTCAGTAGTATATTTACTCTGTTGATTGTTTTCTTTGTTGTGCAGAAATTTTGTAGTTAAGTAAGTTTCATTTATTTTTGTTGCTGTAGTTGCTTTTTGGGTTTTAGGCATAAATTATTTTCCTACCTACTTTTCTAGAATTTTTATGGTTTCTAATCTTACCTTTAAGTCTTTAATCCATTTTGAGTTCATTTTGTATAAGGTGACAGATAGGGATACAGTTTTATTCTTCTTTTTAGGGCTATCCAATTCTTCCAGTACCATTTACTGAATACCATGTCCTTTTCCCAGTGAATGTTTTGTCTGCTTTGTTAAAAATGAATCCATTGTACCTATAGAGCTTTATTTCAGCATTCTCTATTCTGGTATTGATGTTATGTGTCTGCCTTTATGCTTGAATCATATAGTTTTGGTTACTATAGACTTATAGTATAATTTGAAGTCCAGTAATGTGATGCCTCCAGATTTGTTCTTTAGGCTTAGGACTAGTTTTGCTATTAGGATCCATCTTGGCTTCCATTTGAAATTTGGTATTGTTATTTTAAAACTAGATTTGCAAATAATTATGTTAGTATATTGATGAGAAGTGCCTTGAATCTGTAGTCACTTTGAGAATGTTGATCCTTCCCATCAGTAAGCATGGAATGTTTTCCAATTTCCTTCATCAGCTTTTTGTAGTTGTTCTTACAGAGATATTTTACCTCTTTGATTAGCCATAATTCTAGATATTTAATTTTCTTTGGAGCTATTATAAATGGTATCGAGTTCTTGATTTGACTCTCAACTTGAATGCATTAGTGTATAGAAACACCTCTGGTTTCAATCATTACTTTTATATACTGAGTACTGAATTTATGAATTCTAGGAATCTTTTGGAGGAGTCTTTAGGGTTCTCTACATATAAGATCAGTCATGTCATCCACAACAGGTATATTTTGCATTCCTCTTTCCTCTTTTCTGATTAGATGTCCTTTATTTCTTTCTCTTGACTGATTGCTCTGGCTAAAACTTAATGTATTATGCTGAATAGAAGTGATTATAGTGGGCATTCTTGCCTTGTTCCAGATCTTAGTGGGAATGCTTTCAACTTTTCCCCACTCAGAATGATATTGGCTGTTGGTTTATCAAATATGGCTTTTATTCTTTTGCGGTCTTTTCCTTCTATGCTTACTTTGTTGAGGGTTTTTATCATGAAGGTGCACTGGGATATATTGAATATGTTTTCTATAACTACTGAGGTGATCATTTAGGTTTTTTGTTTTAATTCTGTTTATATAGTAAGTTGTATTTATTGATTCATGTATATTGAGCCATCCTTGCATCCCTAGAGTGAAACCCATTTGAAAATGACAAATTATTTTTTTAATGTGCTATGGGATTTATTTTGCTAGTATTTTGTTGAGTATTTTTGCATTTTTGTTCATGGGAGCTATTTGTCTCTAGTTTTATTTTCTTGTTATATCCTACCCTGGCTTTGGTATCAAGATGATACTGGCTTTGTAGAATGAACATGGCAAAACTCCCTCCTTTTGGATATTGTGGAACAGTTTCCATAGGCCTAGGTACCCGTTCTTCTTTGTAGGTCTGTAAAATTTAGCTGTGAATCTGTCTGGTCCTGGCAGTTTGTTGGAGGAATTTTTATTATTATTTTGATCTAACTATTCTTTATTTGTCCAGGATTTCTATTTCTTTCTGATTCAAGTTTGGTAATTTATGTGTTTCCACAAAGTTATCCGTTTTCTGTAGATTTTCTAGTTTGTGTGTAGAGGTTATTAAGGCAGTTTTAAATGAAATTTTGTATTTCTGCTATATCAGTTGTGATGTTTCTTTTTTATTTCTGACTGAACTTATTGCTATCCTTTCTCTTCTATTTCTGGGTAATCTAGCTAATAGTCTATCAATTGAGACATTAAGTTGTTAAGGTATGATTGTTTTTTGATTTTTGATGTTTGTATTTAAGACTTTAAACTTCACAATTTTAACATGGAAGCTGAAGGGATTCTTACAGTATTGGCTAACATGCCTCTTCCCTTCGGCAAAAATGGCAAAGTCAAGTAATTTGTTGGAAATATTCTCACTGAATTTTTGTTTTTAACCATGGAACTACTATTTATTGCCCAGTCAAGTCAGAAGTGGAAATTTAAGAAACCTTTTTATTTTCTAGTGAGTTGGATGAATATAAGTAGGAAAGTGCAAAGATAATTTCAGATATATAAATTGATATAGAAATTGAAGTACTGCAGCAGTGAAATCAATAGTTAAGGAAGTTATTCATAACACCGAAAATTACCTGTGGAAAACTATATGACTGTGTGACATAAGCTATTGTTGATTTTTAAAATTGTTTTTGCCCCAGAAGGGCTTTTCAATATACCTTTCCAGTAGAAAATGTCATAAAAAGACAATCTCAAATAACCCAATCAAAGAACCATACTCCTATTAACATACATTTATTTACATATTTATTTTTTGTATAAATATGATGAAAATTGACTCTCACTGGTTAAAAGATTTAAATTTTTTTTTTACCTTTGCAGTTTTTGGCTGGGGCTGGGCCTGAACCCCCCACCTCCAGCATATGGGTCCGGTGCCCCACTCCCTTGAGCCACTGGCACCGCCCATGAAATTTAAGACATGAAACAATAAAAATTTTAGAAGTTGGCCAGGGAAGGATTTTATGAAGAACAGCAACAGTTATTCTTTATATTTCTAAAATTAAACTGTATTTGTTTGTGTCATTTGTTAATTAGAATTAACATCACCTTATTAATATAGCTGATGTAAAGATAGGTAAGGGAGCTCTATAGCCACCTGTAATTCTGTGTAGACTGAGGGACTCTGATGCTTCTAGGCTATTTACTGGCATTTTCCTATGTCAGGGGCTCTCTTCTCACAGATTGTCACTTTGTTCAGTTCCTAACTCTCTCAAATATCTCTTCATAAAAGAAAATTCCTAAAAGAGCAGAACGTTTTACTCTCTGTTCCTCTTTTTGAGGTTTATTTGTACATAGTGCTTAACGTATTTCAACAAATCTATAGTACTACCATATCTAAGAAGAACAATAAGTTTATTTACTAAATTATGATTTTAAAATATATACATATAATTCCTGGAATATCCTTTCTTCAAAAGTATGAGCCCAATATGTAAATAATGCTAATTAATAAAACGTGACAGAAGTGGCAATGAGTCTATTGCTCTGAGAGAAAGCAGTCACCATAGAAATTCCAGAAGTTGTATAGAGTCCCATGAAGGGAATAGTAAGGCTTCACACTAACAATCAGCACCAACTTACCAGCCACGTAAGGGAGCCATGCTGGACGCATCTCATTTGACTCTAGTCAAGCTTCCAGATAACTCCAGTCCCAGGCAATGTTTTGACTACAGCCTCATAAAAGATCACAAGCCAAACTGCCCAGCAAAGGAATTTCAGTTCCTGATGTTACAAATCAGTACATAGCTAGCATACCTAATGAAAAAGTATTGTCTATTTTGCTAAAGAAAATCCCCATCTGTCAATTAAAATTTCCATTATATATTTAATGGAAGAGATCTTTGAAACTAATTTAGACCTAGATTTGAATCATGTACCACTTTCTTGCATACTCATAAAAGAAAATGCTTGTGAAAGAAATTGATGATGATGAAATACAAACTTCTTCACATTTAGCATCCAGTTTCTCTGCCTGGGGCTTGGGGTTGGAATGCTCTTCCTTTTCCAGCTGCTTGAGGTGTCCCATTAAGTTGTTAACTTCCTCTCTTTCCGTTCTCTCTAGGAAGGCTTGCCGTGCTATAAATTTCCCTCTTAGTGGCTCAGCTCCTGTGGCTCAACAGGCTAAGGTGCCAGCCACATACTCCTGAGCTGGTGGGTTCAAATCCAGCCCAGGCCCGCTAAACAACAATTACGGCTGCAA
>CAUYRH010024895.1:0-13499 GCA_963574655.1 Perodicticus potto | reverse complement strand
TCTCAAGAATGGAAGAAAAAGTATCCAATGTACTCAGCCCTATTATGAAGCTAATTTATAGCTGTTGTATGAAGGGTATAAGCCAACTGTAACACAAGAATATGGGGAAAGGGGCAAGGGTAGGGAGGAGAGTGGGGAGGTTGGGGCAGAGGGAGGGTAATTGGTGGGGCCACACCTACGGTGCATCATAGAAGGGTACAGGCGAACCTTACTAAATGCAGAATACAAATGTCTTCATATAATAACTGAGAAAATGCCAGGAAGGCTATGTTAATCAGTTTGATGAAAATAGTTAAGATTGTATATGAAACTAGCACATTGTACTCCTTGAATGCACTATTGTACACAGCTATGATTTAATAATAAAGACAATAAAATAAAATAAAATAAAAGACTTTGTGATGCAGGCCATTCTCACTGGGGTTAGGTTATATGTCAGGATGGCTTTGATTTTCATTTCTCTGATTATCAGGGATGATGAGCATTTTTGAGATGATTTTATCCATCCGTCTGTCTTCATGAGAAGTATCTCTCCATAGCTCTCGTTTAGTGGTTGACAGGATTGTCATTCCTTTATGTTGATTAATTTGAGTTCTCTGTAGATTCTAATTATCAACCTTTGTCAGATTCATACCTTGCAAATATTTTTTCCCATTTTGAAGGTCATCTCTTTTGCTTTACTTGTTTCCTTAACCATGCAGAAGCTTTTCAGCTTAATTAGGTTCCATTTGTTAATTGTTGTTGTTGGAATGGCTGTTGACGTCTTCGTCATAAAATCTTTCTCCATCCAGTCCGTCATTGTCAAGAGTTTTCACCACACTTTCTTGTAAGATTTTTATCATTTCATGTCTTTGATTTAAGTCTTTTATCCATTTTGAGTCAAGGTGTGGGTTGAGTTTCAGTCTTTTACATGTGGTTATCCAGTTTTCCCAGCATCATTTGTTGAACAGAGATTCTTTTCCCTAATGTATGGTTTTGTTTGGTTTATAAAAGATCACATGCCAAGTAGAGACTGGTTACAACTGGTTTTCTCTATTCTGTTCCATATGTCTATGTCTCTATTTTTGTGCTAATACCACACTGTTTTGATTACTGTGGACTTGTAATATAGCTTGAAATCTGGTAGGGCAATGCCTCCAACTTTGTTTTTATTACTAAGAATATCCTTATCTATATGGGATTTTTTCTGGTTTCATACAAATGAAGTAGCATTTTTTCCAGTTCTTCAAAATATGATGTTGGCATTTTAATTGGGATTGCTTTGAATCTATAGATTGCTTTGGGTAGAATAGACATTTTGACAACGTCGATTCTTCCCAGCCAGGAGCATGGTACGTTCTTCCTTTTTTGTGTGTCTTCTGCAATTTCTTTTCTTAGGGTTTCATAATTGTCTTTGAAAAGATCTTTCTTCTCTTTCGTTACATATATTCCTGAGTATTTTATTTCCTTTGAAGCTACTGTGAATGGAATTGTGTCTTTGATTTGCTTCTCAAGTTGGCTGTTATTAGCGTATACAAAGGCTACTGATTTGTGGACATTGATTTTTTTTTATATTTATTTATTTTTTGAATCATAGCTGTGTACATTAGTTCAATCATGGAGTACTGTGTGCGGGCTTCCTATACAATCTGAGATTTTCATCCACCTGTTCGACATAACATTTGTGAGATTTTCTCATTTACTGTGTGAAAATATTTGTGTTCTGCATTTAGTAGTTTTCTCCTGACCCTTCAAAGATGCACCTCAAGTGTGTTCTTGCCCTTTATCCTCTCTCCCCCCACCCTCTCCCTCACTGTCCCTCCCTCTCCCCTTTCCCCATCTTCTTGTGCAATAACTGGGTTGTAGCCTTCACATGAAAGGTATAAATTTGCTTCATATTAGGACATTGATTTTATACTCTGAGACGTTACTGTATTTCCTGATCACTTCCAGGAGTTTTGTGGTTGAGTCTCTGGGGTTTTCTAAGTATAAGATAACATCAGCAGCAAAAAGCGAGAGCTCAAGTTCCTTTGTGTGCATCTTGGTATTGAAACTTGTAATTTTAATAGAGCTGAGTTCTTCAGCACATCAGATAGACTGTATGAAAGACATCGTCTTCAGAAGGTAGGAAACACACATGCTTCACACCACATGAGAACGTGCTGTGTTGGGGAGGAATGTTTCAGAGAGTGACAAGCCAAACGTGGAGGTTCCGGTGTCACTGCCACCAGCACCTGCACTCCAGGTCCCTAGAGGCCCCTCTGGAGGGGAGAATGCTGTTGGCAGCCAGTGATGGGAGAGGGCTGGATGTACCAGGCTTCCAGTTCTCCCTCCTGTGCACTCTACCCTCTCCTCCTTGCCTTCCCACAGTAAGATGAGGCCCTTTTCTGGGATGCCTAAGTGGAACTGGAGTGTGTTTTTACAGGCCCAAGCATTTACTTGCCAATGGCAGTGTCCTGTTACCCCGAGACAGCAGCAGAAGAGGCCTCTAATTCCAGATGGTTCCTCTCTCAGCCAGTGCCTGAGTGGGTGGGAGGGCCGGAGCCACCGCCCCATCCTGGGAGAGGTGTGTGTGGTGAGGAGTCAGCTCTCTCCGAGCCACAGAAGCATGAGGGCTGTTCTTCTCTGCACTCTTTCCCAAATTAGCCCTGATGATGCATTTAAGTGACATGAGGCTTGAGGACCCAGAGGGTCAGCTGAATCCATTGAACAGGCTACGGAATTCCAAGGGCAACAGTTAGTTATCGCTGCTCGGCAGATGTACTGTGAAAAAAGTTCAGTGATAACAGGCAAATACTTTTTGAAAATTTACAAAACAAGAGGAAACTTTAGAAGAGAAAGTGTCACTGTTTAAACGAATGCGATGGACATGTCTTCTGGGGTGACGCAGGATTTAGGAGAAACAGTAAGAAGGTCAGACTGGGTTTGAATCTGGCTTGTCCATTGGAATATGTGAACACAGCGAGGCAGACACCTTCTCTTTTGGCTTTGGATTCTCCTTAAAATGAGAATAATAATTTAAAAAGCTAGGATTATGATGGAGACTAATAATAATAAAAGTGCACGCGTACTCAACAGATGAGCTGCACTGCCATAGACAAAATTATCCGTTTCTGTGTCTGTCCCTTTACTTACAAATGGAAGGTCAAGAAGTCTCTGCCAAGAATTTTTTGTTAATAATTATTTCCTAATTTCCATTTAACAGAAAGCGTGAATTCAAGAGTATTTTCTCAGGAATCAACATAGGTACAATAATTTTGGTATCTAAAACTAAATGCTTACTTCCATGTACAAAGGACATTGACCAAAAAGTTTATATCTTTCAAGAAAACTTCCACTTACGCCACTCCCACCGCTGCTGGTTTCGCTAAGAGCTTGTGTACAGCAGGTGGTCTGGGGCTTGTTAGCTGTGTTTCCCCTCAGGGTAACATGTGTTGCTGTTTTTACATTTCCTGTCATTTGAAAAAAATAAAACATGTCCTCAAATGCTCACATCTTCCTCCTGGTCTATTGCTCGTTTGTTTCATTACACAATGTCCGCACACACCTCCCTTCCCAGTTCGGATAAAGACCACGTCAGGTAAGCACCAGAGTTTCCACTGATTCGGGGACACGTAGCTCCCCTTTGTGTCTGTCGCTTCTCTTTCAGGATGAGGGTTCTGCCAGTCTGTGGCAGAACAGAGAGAAGAGGGGAACATCATTTAAACTTCCCCAGAGTCCAGGACACGTATGGTGTGCACGGGAGGTAACACACTTCAGGAGCGCCTCCCTCTGTAAAAGGCGATGACTCTGTTCCACAACCCACAGGTACGGATAGAACTAACAATGAACAATAAATCATTTGCACGGTAACCCTAGGCAATTGACCTATTTGGTCCTGAGATGCGTTTGTCATCTTCACAGGAAGGAATGCGTTTATAAAGGGCTCCACTAAGAAGGAGATGAGCTCAGCAGCTGCACGTGAAGAGCCCACACTCGCAAGGCAGGTGAGCCTGTGTCCACGCGCGGCCCTTCACTGATGTGGGAAGATGCCCGTGGCAGTGGAAAGAAAAGCAGCATTTGGTTGCTGCCAAATAAAGCCTGGGGAGTCGACTTCAGAAGGAGTTGGAAGAAAGTCTAAATCACTGATGAGGTTAACATCGAATAGTACGAGGTGCCTTACTGCCAGGAGACATCAGACTGGAGAGTCTGGTCAGGAGACGCTCGGAAGGGTCTGAGAGGTGGATGTGAAGTTGGAGGCAGAACATGAACAATGAGAGGGGCCACAGGCATACTTTTCTTGCTCTTTGGATTAAAATTTTTAGTTATAATAATATCTGTTATCTTTCTAGTTTAAATCGGAAATAATTCTTTTTACCTCTTCCAAAAACTGGCAAATAAAACCACACTATAAAAAAATCAGCATTATAAAGTACTTATTCAAGAGATAAAACTTCTGTTTTCTAAGTATGTGTCTAATATTTAACAATTTTAGGAGGGGCGAAAAGACTGGAGGCATTAACTTGTGAGGGTTTTGCCCTGTAGGCACATCCAGGAAGGCCTTTGTGGCCTGTGACTGTGTGAAACTGAATAACAACACTCCCAAGCCACCTTGAGAAAACTCACCTGACACTTTTTATAGCAGCATCTATTAAGAGCAAGAATATCCTTCCAATAAAATTGCTAAACATCGCCTATAAACTTTGTTTATAAAAGTAATAATAGTAATAGGAATGATTAAACTTTATCTAATGCGATACTACATAGGCACATATTCATTTAAAATTACACTTCAATGCAAATTTTATATGCAATAAATGCTAGAGTCATGTAAAATGACTTTATTGAAGAAAGAATGAATGATTAATGTATTTAGTACATGGAATTGAGAAGAAAAGAGATTTAACCTTTTTCAAAAAGATTGACTTGAGATCATAAAAATAACTCAATTATTCGTAGGCTGAACGAGTGAAGAGGTGAGTATGAAGAAAGGTGAGAACGACACAGTCCTTGCAGAATGGGGTGCTTTGGGATTCTCATGGGAGAATGGGAGGTTTTACTTGATTGGCGGCTAGAAAGAGAGAAGGCAGAGAATTCCCAATCTCCTATAAACTTTGCTCCCATGGACTGGGGCAGATGCAGAAGGATTCGCTTGAGCTAAACTTGTGCATGTCCCACAGGTAGCCAAAGCCGCCCTTGCAAGCTTTGAGCGGCAGCGGGGAACAAAGGCCGTGAGCGAGCAAGTGGCTCAGCATGCGTGCCTTGACAAAGGCACACGAAATGTCTGAGACTTTTTTTTTTTCCTGACTGGTTCTAGTTAACGACTCTTCTGATTTAATATGAGCTGTTAAAAAGAATCACTGCATTTCAACAAAATTATCATACCACTAAAAATGTTCATCAGCCTGTCAGCGTTGTGCCTGTAACCTGAACCCTCTAATGATTTAACGTTCATGCAATATTCGAGCTTTTTATCACAAAAGTAAAGATAAATAGCTCAAGTGCAAATGGAAAATTCTTTTAGCTTTCTTCAGGGAGCTGCTTTAAGGGCTCAGGGCCCTCGTGCCCCTTGACTCAGCATGAACAGCTTAGCAGGGAGTATTGGCTGAAACACCCAAGCATTCTGCACAGGCAGATGGAGCGCGTGGCCGTTTTGAAGAGGAACAAATGTATGAATTTAATTAGAAGGGGATCTGACAGCTCCTTTCCTGCAGTTGCATAATTTTGGAGACAATTGGGATAAAGTGCATGGTTTCTTCTTATGAAGATACTCCCTAACATTTTCTCACTTCTTCAGTTTTTATGATTTTTCTATATGCCTCCTTCCATTAAGAGCTCAGCAATGATATTTCTTATGCAACTTTTTTTCTAGATTTCTGGTAAAGACTCATTATTTGTGTGATTCTTTGTGTGCTCCTAATTTATGGCAGGCCAAGTGCTAACGGCAGCCTGCCTTCGAGACCACGTGCTTCACACTGTCCTGAGCAGTTTATCAAGGATGTTGTGGAGCAGAGAAATTTCAGCATTTTCAGAGGGCAGGTCGCAATGTGTTACGTTGTTTTTACAGGGAATATCTTAGAGACACAATCCTTGGGCTCACAATGTATTAAAGAAGAACTAAGGATAAAAACGATGTTCTTAAACTCAATCCAATTCTTCGTATTAAATAGCAGAAGGTCTCAAAGGGTCAGTGTGAATGAGAAGTCTGCAGAAGCTTCATGGCCAGCAGCCTTCTCCTCCTGTGTAGCATCCATAGGAAGATCAATTGAGAATCATGGGGTGTTGATGTACTTTGATCAATAGTGTTTTTGCATCTTTGATATTTATTTAATCTACAAAATGGAGATAATACCGATGCTACCTACCACGCTGAGGTTCATTTTGTGTGACAGTAATAGAGAGAAACCAAAAGGATTCCGATAAATAAAGAATTGCCACCACTGCCACTGCCCCAGACGGCACCAAACTGTCTTTCACCTTGAATGCTGGGCTACTTGAAGGGTGTTGTGAGGTCACTAACAGTAGCTGAGCTCTGTGCCAGTGAGAAAAGGCCTCAGATCATGGGCCTCAGACCCTATGTTACAGGAAAAGATGGTTTGGGGGGTTCAGCTGGTGTCTATGAAGTGGCAGAAAAAGTGGTAGATTCAAGGTTTTCAGAAGCATGACCAAGACGGCATGTTGTGACCCAGGGGGTGGTCCAGGGATGACTTGATCCTTTTCAGCAAATGCAGACCCGGCTCCCTGAGAAGGCTAAACAGAGCAACCTATTCCTAGGAATTCCATAATTTGGCCTGAATCTAACACAGTCACAGTCTTGTTTTCTTTGCAACCCACCGTATCTTCTTCCTCTGCCTGCTAGAACCTGTGCCCTCACAGTGTTGGAAGGATGGGCAGAGGTGGCAGGGATGGTGGACACTGAGAACATGTCTCCTTGTGACCTGGATTTCTATCTTCTCCCACAGAAAGTCAAACAACAGAAGAACCAAGACAAGACCCAGCATGGCCCTCGTAACCTCTGGAAACAGAGACGGAGGAACGCATTATGTATTAACTGAGCAGGTGCACGCTGAGTACTCACTATACACCAGGCCCTTGGTCAATACACACCAGAGAGCAGAACACACATAATTCCTTCCCTTTTGAGACAGTACAATAAAAAAGTAAAACAGTGAATACAGCCAATCAGGATGCTGTGGAGACAGCATGAACCCAGGGAAGAGGAAGGCAGACAGATGTGTGTTGAGCAGTTAGAGACATCACTGTCTTTGTAATTGTGAGGAAGGCCCTGGAGGTATAAAGTAAATTAGACAGGAGAGCAAAGAGGAAGAATGTTCTGAGTGAAGCACAGTGTATGTGGGGGGACCCCCAAGGCACGAAAGTGAGACCCTTGTCTGAGGAAGTGAAGGACAGAAGCTTGAGGCATTGTGTGGGCCAGAAACACCATGGCCATGGCGAGGGGCAGATTCTAGAGGCCAGGTCACACTGCATGGCCTTAGGGTCGGCATGTTGAGACGTTTCTATAGAAAAATGCCCCGGAAGGCAACCGGGTAGTGTTAGAGGAGTGACATGATCCAGGTATAATTTCAAAAGATGATTCTAATTGCCATGTGAATGATGGACTTAAAAGACCAAGGATGAAATCTGAGAAATTCTGTGGGCTGTCACTATGTTATGGGAAGACCTGATGTTTGGAATTTAGCTAATGTCTATAAAGTGGCAGAGAAAGTAGGGAGTCAAGGTTTTCAGAAGACCAAGATGACATGTTGTGACCAGAAGGGTTGTCCAGGGGTGACTTGATCTTTTTAAAGCAAATGCATCAGAGCTGATTTTATTTCCCCTCCTAAATCCCATCTTTTGAAATATTTTATGTGCAACGTCTATGCCAGATTGTCCTGAACCCACAGACCCTGAAAAAACCCTATTCCTCCTGTTAGAGCCTGTTGCCTCCTTTTTCAAGATGATGCAGAGACCTCTGGTGTACAGACAAATGTATCCACTCCTGAGCAGGCCAGCAGCTGGGGAAAGGTGGCAAACGAAGCAAGGAATTCATGTTTATAGGGAAAGCAAAGGCCCCTGGCAGTGGCATGCTCTGGTTCTCTCTTGTGCCCCAGCTCTAACCCTATTGCCGGCCTCTTTGAAGGCACAACAGAGGCTGTGTGTCTGCGACGATTCCCCCAAGAATCGAGATACTTGCCTTGGAGCTCTGCAGCACAGTAGTTGGAAAGACGGTATTAATATGAATTTACACTTCCAGGGTGCTGTCTCTAGTGGTACTGCCTACAGCTATGACTATTATGCTGTTGAGTCCCCAGGAATCAAGACATGTGGTCTGGGAAATAACAAGTAGAAATAGGAATGACTCCAAATCAATGCTAGTGATCTACTCAGAGGGATCTCTCATGCCCTTTCCTTAGAATCTCGTCTTTTCAGGGTTATAAATTCTAATTCCCAAAGGGAATTCTTCAGGGGTCCCATTGAATTAAAATCTGTGGCTTCTACTAGAGGACTGGTGCCTCTCATGGCAAGGTACCAGCAAACCAACAAGAAAACAAGAAATCATATTAGGATGAGAGATCCTGAAAGACTTTTCTCTTCTTACCAAATTGTAAAATTTGCACATTATAAGGTTTGAGTGTTGTATGTGCAATCCTTCTATATAAACTTACCTCAGAATTACAATAAACAACTATGCTCTAGAAAAAGTTATTATTCAACATGTATATAAATTTAAGAATTGGCATCTTATTTTAGACATGATAACAATGTGACTCAGCAGAGACTTGATAATCCTTAAGGGCACCCTCCGTGAGGCTCGTTGTTAATAAGTTACATGCTGAAAAGTATTTTACCAAAAATCATAGAGGCCTGAGACCCACATTGCTTAGTTGTGATTTGAGGACCATATATAAACCTAAGTTATTGAAAATGTTATATTCTGGGTATGTGTTATGAACCAAGTTATTTTGGATATGAAAATGAATGAAACATACAGCATTTCATTTCATGGCAACTGCGAGTATATTTTTTAAACACTGCGCACGGTGTGTTGTGTTCAAGATGATCTTTAGCAGGTGTTCTTGTGGAGCAGACGCCTCCTGTCTGTAAAAAGTGACTAACAGGAAACGAGTACATTGTAACGAGCATAACAATGGTGGAATCCAAAAGGGGAGATGAACCCAGGATGAGCATTATTAGAGTCTTTTAGTACCAGGCTTGCATTACAATCCACACCAAAGTATAAAATGCTTTGGACAGTACTTTTCCCTGAAATCTAAGTAAGCTGATAGTCTTTCCAAGTTTAAAGGTAGCAAATGCACAATGGAAAATAATGAAAAAGAGATAATACTGAAGTATTACAAATAAGACATAATTTCTCTGGCAAGTAATGAAGCTAGTATTGACCTGGTGATACACATTTTTTTCATAACTGTGTTTATTTAAGAGTGAATGAGATACATACTTTTTTATAACCTGATTTTTAAAGTATTTTTATTTTTTTCCTTTTATTTCACGGGATGCAATAATGTTCATCTTAATGACAGATTGATATTCTGATTTTAGGTTGCAGCTTTGTGTTCAAATAAAGACATGCATTATACTATTAAATACTTAGCTCATCCCCAACACAGGAAAGTGTACCTCCTCTTAGTTTATTGCAGCTATAAACATTGCTGCATTGAACATACTTCCACAGGTAACATTGTGTATTTCCTAGGAATTTGGTTTTGAACTGTTGAAGCGGCAGCCCATCGAAGCTGATTGTTATGATGACATACTTCCTTCCACTCCAGTGATGGAAATGGACCTATAATGCTGTGCACCGTGGCATAATGTCACAGCTCCATCAGCTGATCTCATTAGCTGATGTCATCAGATCTCACCAGTTTACACCAGTCCAGACTCAGATTGTGTACAGGAATGTTCATTCCCATACTTTGCAAAATGAGTAAAAATTGCTCTTAATCTTTAACAATTTGGTAAAGAGCATTAATTTAAAAATATATTTTCAAACCATTTTATTTTACAATGATAGATAAAGCCAATTCTCTAAAGAGAAAACATTTGTTTTAATTAATAGACTTTTGTTAATAAAAAATTTCAGAAAATTCAATAAGCACTTTGCATCTATGGATAAATGACAGGGCATTTTTACGTATCATTATTTTCCAGTTTACAATGGTGGGTACGGTAGAATGTTTAGTAGGATTTGCCTTAAAAGACGTGCTCAGTTTTTTTTTGTATTAGGAGGTTTAAGTGTCAGGCATATACAAGTTGGCTAAATATTGACTGACATACACCATAATATGTCAGTAAATGGAAAGCATGACATTTTGTAGACCATTTCAGTTTAATCCTGTGATGACTTGAATAAAATGAAATACTTAGTAATTATTGACAATTTTACATAAACATAATAGTGAACTATTAATACAGCTCAGCTGGTTGAGAGCAAAGTTTCAATAGCTTTGTAAGCTCTACTTAATTTTCGGTATGGATTGTTGGTTGTAGTATCTCATTTACAGAATAGTGTAGTCTTAGAATTGGAGCTTTGTGTCTCGTCACTGCTCTCAGAAGACGGGGTCAGCTCCCCACCCAGAGCTGGCCCAGGTGTCCAGCACAGAGAGACAGGAGAGAATTTGTTACATGACGAGGCTTGCTGGGGAGAAGAGGGTCGGCTCCCAACCTGGTCTCAGGTGGTGTGAGGAGAGGGACAGCCAAGTGGCCGTGATTTGGGTTGTGTTTACAGATAGGTATTAAGACATACTAGTGGGGCCAGGGTCAGGAAGGTTTGAATTTAGCTGCGGGTTCCCAGCGGGGAGCACAAGGCCATTTTATGGGCTGCACCATGTGTGGCGAGAGAGGGAAGGAAGGGTGGGGCTCCCAAACATCAGAAGTGCAGTCAGGTGCTTGGTTTCTGTACCGAGGAAATGTCGGGTAGTTGGTAAATTCAATGAATAGCAATGCCCTTTCCTCTTCTTCCCATGTTTGCTATTTCCAGTTCCAGGACTATCTGGTGCAAACTGAGGAGCAGAATTCTTACAATGGAAATAACTGCATATTAGGTGGTTAAGGCCCAAACCAACACCAGCGCATCTGGGGCTTCTGGCTCATCATGCGGGACTCCTTCTATTTTATCAGAATGAATTTAGAATTTATTTTAAAGGCAGACAGAAATACATCACACGTTGCTAAATTGAAAAACACTAATTATTCTTAAAGGTTTATTACTCTCTTAAACCTCATTGGCTGTATTTTGTTACCACGTCAGCCCATTTAATGCTCTTCCGTTAGAAGCAGATGAGATAAGTCTGTTCCAGGGTAAGATAGAGCAAACTATCCTCCCACAGTCAACCCAGTAAAATGGGGCAAAGTATAAATATGGGAGCATTCTCCTGGAATAGAAGAGTTAGCAGTTCGGCAAGGCCCTCAGCAGACTGTTCTAACATTGTTAGATTGACTCTTAGAAACCGGGATAGACAATGTACCACACTATGTGAAATTCTTACCGTAGCAAATGGCACAAGAAGAACTAAAAAAGCGGGGGTAAGTACAAGACCACCACAAAGTATGTGAGTATTTCTTAAGGAAGAAAGAAATCCTTCACTTAAGGAAGAAAACTGCCCCCAGCAGGCCTCCTGCACAACCCTGTCGGCTGTGGGTCATGCACACTTTGCTGGTTCTGGAAGCTTCCATTGCCTTGAACTCTGATCCCCACCTCCTCAGCTTTGTGGGTCCACCCCACCCTAACTGTGCACCAGCTCACCGGACCCAATTGCCATGTCCAGGTGGAGAACGGGGAGATCACAGGTTCACTTCATGCATTTGTTTTTTCTGAGGGATTGGAGCTTTTAAGCAGAATACAGAGAGCATTCAAAATCAATTAAGCCCCCCCCAAAAAATAATCAAAGTGAGTAAAATATTTGACAGCGTTTCTTTAAGGAGATATTTGGATGGCAAATAATTATAGGAAAATATATGGAATGTTATTAGCCATTAGGGATTCCAGATTAAAATCATGACAATTTACCACTACAGACCTATCAGCACAACTAAAATAAAAGGAAATTAAAAAAAAAAAAAACCCTGACCTGACCAATTGAGGGTGAGGGGGTGCAGCAGCTGTAACTCTCACATGGAAGTCGGAGTTTGAGAAGTGTCCTGACACTTCCGAAAGAAATTTCACACGGGCTTATGTACTACCCTGGGTCCACATGACTAGGCGTTGACTGCTGCACAAAATGAAGAGAAATGTCTGCACAAAACTCATTCTTAAATTACCTTCAGACTTGGGTTTTCAACAATAGAGTGGTCTCCGTCATGTGCTAAGAACAATGATCTAATCAGAGAACCGCACGGTAAATTTTCAAGTTAAATTTCATTCAAGCCTTTCACTCTACCTACAGGAGAGCATCCAATAACCTGTTTTTGCCCTAAGCTTGGAGCAGATGCAACTATTTGTATAAACTTTAAAAAGTGTATTTTCTAAAACAAACCTAAACTTGTATGTCTTAAAAAGTGGAGCACATTCATTATATCCACAAAGGAATTTATTTTTTCCAGTCTGTCTGTTTGATTACGTTTCCAAACATATTTTGAAACCCTTATTCAAACAGTGGGGTTTTATTTGCTATCATTCAAAGGTAATCCCCAATACTTCTTTTATGGCCTGACCTAAGACTATAATAAAATGATTTATAATAATGGGAAATTGGCAAAGAAGCTACTGTGTACCTCAGTTTTATGTACATTCTTTTTCTAGATTATAAAGTCACACTTTAGACCACTGTATAAAAGAAATTTTGGGAATGGGTCAAAGATTCAGGCCTCATAGTTCTACGTCAGGCATTAATAGTCTAAAAATATATTTACTAGTGATAAGAACAGCATAGTTGACACCTGCCCCAAGAAGCATAAGTATCTCGTCCAACTTGCAGAGCCCATGGCAAAGTTGGGGATCTTGAACTTCCCTTAAGTCTGGTGTCTGTCTGCACTCTGCAAGAGCCGAGACTGAATAGTTCCTTCATTTTGCTAATTTTCCCCTATTAATGACAGCGTGTCATGAGCACCACTGACATTAGGAGGAATATAGTACCTGGTAAAGAAAGATATGTCTTAATTACAAACCATCATCTGAATTTATATCTTTATTTGACCAATTTCTAGTCTAGTTTTTTCAAATTGTATAATATACAAACAATATTATTACAGTGTATACACCAATGATATAAAACATATTGTTAGTATTGTCACATGAATATCATATTTCTTTTTTTATAAAATTATAATCATTTCATATGAAAGTTCATATCCATTCACAGCTATATGAATAACAATAATATGATTAATAATACCAACTAATTACAACAATTTTACTAGATAAAAATACATAAACTTTCCTTATTTTAATATTATTATTATTTTATTTTTACCTATACATGTGTTTATTAGGTTTCCTCTTTTCTCCTTCACAGAAGTAAAAAGGCTTAAAATTGAATAACAATAACAATGTTTAAGATAAAGACTAGAAACAAAAACCTCGT